>SADC01000205.1:0-156748 GCA_004194705.1 Ditylenchus dipsaci
GGCGATTATTAGAGAAATACGGTAGGCGAAATTATATAAATTCCGAAAAAGAATTTTTTTTATCATGTTCACAATTTTGTTCTAGTGAGAGTTATAACTAGAGTAAAGTGAATTTGACGGTCAAAATCCTTTCGAGAATTTGACTGGTCAAATTCTTGGTCAAAATCTATTTAAACCTCTAATAACAGCCGCGCCACTACTAGGTACCAAACCTGGATACTGCTACCTGGATACCACGACTACAATGAATAGGCAATTAGGTACTTAAAATAGATCTTTTGTTGGTATCGTAACCGTGTTAACGGACATGATTTTCAATAATCAAAGTTTTAAGAAGTAAAAATTGAGTTAACACCGGAAGACGGTGCGCAGGTCGGTATATTCGGTGCAGAATTCGACGGAGAAACGCATATCACCTTTTTTTTGAAAAAAAAATACTCTAAAGGGTCAATAATACCGTGTTGAAAAATGTGTTTTCAACACGGTATAGGACGATACGTAAAAATGCCCGCGTTTGGAGAAAAGTGCCCGCGTCATGTGAAAAAAAATGTCCGATTTTTTAGTTGTAGTCAAAAAGGCAAAATGTGCCTGCTTTTTGTGAAAAAGTGCCCGATCTTTGTGAAAAAGTAACGTCTTTTTTGAATATGTGCCCGCTTTGCAAAAAAATGCCATGTTTTCGTGAAAAAACTGCCCGCTTTTTGTGAAAAAGTGTCTCTTCTAGATGTACCCTGTTATATTCTTATGCTCTATATAATGGAGTAATTCTTGAAGCTGAAACTGCAGTGTTTTGCATTAAATGGATGGAATATTATACGGTTGCCAAAAATATGCAGACTCAGTCCTTGTTATAAAGAGGTTTCACAAAAAGCGCGCACTTTTTCACAAAAGCGGGCAGATTTTTCACCTTTTTGACTAAAACAAAAAAACGCGGGCACATTTTTTTACATAAGGGGGCACTTTTTCCCCAAACGCGGGCATTTTTTTTTGTTTTGTCCTATGGTATATTGGCCTTATTAATCTCCATTATATGACAACAATTTATCTACATATTACTTGTAAAAATGACTGCCTGAATCTCACCTTTCGAATGTGTGTAAGCTTTTTGTGCTATCATAAAAAAATCTAAGCTTTTTTTGTCTAAAGAAGATGTTATGACATATTTTAAAAAAACGCTGTTTTTTTACTTAAATTAGCAAAATGAAGTGTGATGTGGCCGTTTGTTTAGTTAGCAGCATACACTATTCAAAAGAGCAATTAAAACTGCACCAGAAAGTGCTTTGAATTTAAAAACATAAAGGGTCTTTAAGTGCAAAGCGACAGTCGCAAAGAAAATAAAAAATTGATTAAAAAACTTTTTTACGGAAAAACTTTTTTTTAGCTAGAGGTACTCATAATTCTGACATCAAATTCGTGTTCAGCGTGGTCGGTTATTTTCATCAAACTACTCTTAAAACTTCAAATTCACTGTCAAATTTTGGAATTTCGCTCAGTACAATAAATATTGAAAAAATGCGAAAGCTTTTCGTTTGAATATTTATTCTCTTGAGTGGACAGTGAATTTGTGAATTTAGTTTTAAGAGTAGTTTGATAAAGAAAATCGACCACGCTAAACACTAATTGATGTCAGAATTATAAGTAGCACTAGCAAAAAAAGTTTTCGTCAAATGTTTTTTCATCAATTTTTTTATTTCTTTGCGACTGTCTCTTTGCACTCATAAGACCTTTTATATTTTGAATTCAAAGCACTTTCTGGTGCAGTTTTAATTGCTCTTTTGAATAGTGTATGCTACTAACTAAACAAACAGCCACATCACACTTCATTTTGCTAATTAAGTAAAAACAGCGTTTTTTAAAAATATGTCATAACATCTTCTTTAGACAAAAAGCTTAGATTTTGTTATGACCGCACAAAAAGCGTACACACACTCGAAAGGTGAAATTCAGGCAGTCATTTTTACAAGTAATATGTAGATAAATTGTTGTCATATAATGGAGATAAATGCAAAACAAACTAAAAACATCATTTTACGATAGTCTGAAATATGTCCTATTTTCAAACACGGTATATTGACCCTTTAGAGTATTTTTTTTAAAAAAAAAAAAGGTGATATGTTTGTTCTCCGTCGAATTCTGCACCGGAAATATACTGACCTGCCGCGGCCTCTCCCGTGTGTTAAGATAATTGTATCCGATTCTTCAAAGCTTTTGATAAGTCAGTCAAAATCTCTAATTTTGACCGAGAATTTAACCGGTCAAATTCTCGTTTCGCAGCCCTAGTTATAACAATGATAATGATTGCACATTTTAAATACTTTAAAATTTAAAAAACAACTACTTGCCACTTTAAAACAACACTCTGTACAAACAAGACTAGTAAAAGCTCAGCTTTTGGTCAATACAGTTAACCACAAAGGAAATGGAAATAAGTAGGAATAAGTAGGAACTTCAGAAAATATCAATGAGATTTCGGGATATATGTACACCTGAGATCAGTGATCAAAACACACAAATAAACAAATCAATCAAAGGCAAAAATTAGGACGAAAGACGGTATTCCACCGATTCGATACAAAAATTGATTCGATACACCGATTCGATACAACGACGATTCGATACACCGATTCGATACATCGACGATTCAATACACTGATTCGATACACCGACGATTCAATACACCGATTCGATACACCCGACGATTCGATACACCGATTCGATACATCGACGATTCGATACACCGATTCGATACATCGACGATTCGATACACCGATTCGATACATCGACGATTCGATACACCGATTGATACATCGACGATTCGATACACCGATTCGATACATCGACGATTCGATACACCGTTCGATAACAATCGACGACAATACACCGATTCGATACACCGACGATTCAATAACACCGATTCGATACACATCGACGATTCGATGTATCGATTCGATGTATCGAATCGTCGATTCGTATCCGAATCGGTGTATCGAACCGTCGGTGTATCGAATCGGTGTATCGAATCGTCGATGTATCGAATCGATCGAATCGTCGATGTATCGAATCGATGTATCGAATCGTCGATTCGTATCGAATCGGTGTATCGAATCAGTTTTTTGTATCGAATCGTCAGGCAGTCCCGAAAGACAGACCATTGCTTCAATCAATTAGCTTTTGCGAAAAAGCTTGAGGCCTTATAAGCCAGTAGCGTCGAAAATTCTGTCCCTGTCATAAGCTATACAGTCGAACCTCCCAATAACGATCACCCTAGGGACCGGCCTCAGGTGATCGTTATTTGGAGGTGATCGTTAATTGGAGTGGTCGTTATTCGAGATTTCAGTTAATATAGACCAACCAAAAGTTTTTTTGGTGATCGTTAGTGGGAAGGTGATCGTTAATGGGGGTGATCGTTATTAGGAGGTTAGACTGTAACAATGATAGTTCTTTGGCGTGCAATTCGCTGGTATTCAAGCGTCAGTTTTTTTGGAGTACTTTGCAAAAGCACGATTTCAGCTTCCATAAGACTACACTTCTGTTTCATCTTTCTTATCCACTTCCAGAACAAAGGTCTCTTCCCATAAGTAGTTGCCATTGCTAGTTTGAGAGAGTTGTGTCAAGCTTCTAAAGAGATTGTTGTTTTAGACCTTTTCTCTATCCAAATTCAAATCCCTCCAATTCAAAGCAAAGCAATTCATTCTCTTTTTTTTCTTAGCACGGAAAAACAGCTTCCATAAATTGACCGGAAAGTTTCCGGAGGAAACATATGCCCTGCACCGAGAGGACCCAGCCAAGTCTTGAAGAAAAAGTTACAAAAAACTAAGCCAAATTGTGACAGGACAGCCTACCTCCACAAAATATTTGATAAATCTTTTTTTACTGGATTCATGAAAGAATCTTTCACTCCCGTCTGCATTGTGTGCACAGTGTGTCATAATCGCATCAAGACCTCTCCCGACATCATCTGGAGTAACGTAAACTAGAATATCAAAAAACACCTAATCACTAGACGATGAAGAAATGAAGTTACCTAGCGATTTAATCATATCAAATAGTATCGTGGATATGCCGTTCTCTTTGTACCGCCGAACCAAACTAAGCGTTTGAACTCTTCTATACAATGCCCGAGAGAAATAAGCAAAACATCCATGTTTTTTTGCTACTAGAACACCAATTCTTGTTAAAAAGTGGATAAAAGATTTAAAATTGTAAGCGTGCTCAAAAGAAGAAATCAGCGTTTTTTATATTCCATGTGCGCATGTAGAACCCTTGCATTAGGAACTAAGAGACTAAGAAGAAGTGGTCATAAGTCATCCTAGACTTTTTCGGCCACAAAGCATGACGACATGGTATGTAGGTTCCCCTTGCTGAGCATGCAGTGACATCAATCACTTCCAGCCTTTCGAAACTCCCACCATTCAGATTGCTCGAGAACGAAGTAGATCTATCTTAATATTATTCACGAAGAGTAAAACTAACATTTTTATAAAATACCCCGCAAAAAAAATAAAAAAGCAAACAAAAGCAGAAAGAGTTTGAAATAGATTCCAATTTTGTTATCAATTTCCTGAAATAAGGCTTTGTAGAGAATATTTATAACAAAGTTCGACCCTACTTGGATATACCTGCCGCCCCAAATCAACTTTTTTTTAAAGTGCTGGGGGCTTGGTTGCTTGGGGTTGAGATGCGCACACCCACATACCTTAGACGCAAATCACTCGAAAGTGACTCTGGATGCATAAAAAATGTATGCATACCAGAGTTTATTTATGCGGTAGGCCCCAGTCAACAAAACTATGTTCAACATCTTTCTTTTTGTTAGAAATCGGCCCATTTTTGGTCCATTTCCACCCAAATACAGACCTAAATCCCTTTAAAAATGGTCAAAATGGGTGATTTTGGGTGGTCCCAAAACTCAGTCTTTTATTGACCAGAACTCAAAAATAATGCCTTTTTTGAACTCCTGAGGCCATTTTAGGTCGATATAGGGTGTTTGGAAACACTTTGAAAAAAAGTTGATTTGGGGGGGGGGGGGGGGGCTATATCCAAGTAGCGCCCAAAGTCCTTTTAAACGCGATATTTTGTAATTTTGGACCAGGTATAAGGAAATTTGTTACCTCGATTTCTGACTCAAATTTTGTTTATGTCGTGTAGAGTAGGTTGTTTTAGGCAGGGTTTTACGAATTAAGGGACGGAAAAAGTTCAACTTCCAGGGATCACTGCTCGCTGGTAAGGACAGAGTGGCAAAATCCACACTGCTTTTGCTTTTGGTGAAATTTGACATACTGTGTTAATTTTTTACCACCCGCTTGCCCTTCCCAAAAATTTGGAATACTGTATCGGAAAGCCCTGCTATTCATACGTCAAATTCACTTAAATGAGCCCAAAATAGGGAACGCAATAGAAAGTTACGCCCAAAAAGATCACCCTTCGCCTTTTTTTTTCAAATAACATTTTGACGTAAATTTTTTTTCGAGACAAACAAACGATCAAAGGGGCATGCTCAACTGTTCAAAATTTGTCCCCGCCAATTCAAAAACTTTTCCTAATCACTGAATTTTTGTACGGATTTTTTTATTGGGTTTCTAACAAAACTATAACAAATCGAATTCTAGGCCTTGTTTTGTTAGAAGTCAAGCTGAAAAATTCGTACAGAATTTTAATGATTAGGAGAACTTTCCGAGTTGGCGGGAACGAATTTTGAAGAGGTGAGCATCAGAGTTGGCCCGGAATTCCGGTTCCGGTTTCCCGGAATTCCGGGAAATCCGGTTTCAAATTTTTCAGAAGGGCGACCGATTGGTAAAATGACGATAAAATATCCCAAATTTTACACCTCAAAAAATGACTTTTCATGAAAAAGCTTTTTTTAATTCTTTGCTATTGTTTCAGAGAATTTTCTCTGCAAGATGAAAAAGCGTCTTTTCCAACGTCGAATGACATATCACGTTGTATATATTCTCTTAATATTTGCTGTAAAATAGATAAAAACATAAACAGAATGGATTTCGCCACTCTGTCCTTACCAGCGAGCATTGGTCTTTGAAAGTTGGACTTTATTCGTCACTTAATTCGTGAAAACCCTGCCTAAAACAACCTCCTCTACTCGATAGGCATAAAAAGAGTTATGGCCAGAAATCGAGGTAACAAAATGTGGCTCAAAATTACAAAAAACCGCTTTTAATCACTAGCAAAATATACATGAAACAGGCACGTTACATAAGGCTGCTCGACGTTTTACCGCTAAGACAGCTTGCCACAGCGGCAGGTTGACTGCAAACTGTTTTATCGCCAGTACAACCGATGCTTGATATAATGAACTCCCTAAAGTTTTTTTCCGCCTAGGGTCTGACAATTTTTCACCCTAAATTTGTGAAGCCTTGTCCCAGTTGACTTTGATTGGTCCGAAAAATTGCAAAGATTCCAATTTCACCAGTTGTTTTGTAAATGGCAGCATTTTTTCCAAAAAAGGGGCCGCACTCCTATTTAAAATATATAAGTTTTATTGAGACCCACGAGTCTTTTCGGCAAAACTTATGCCATTTACAAAAACGACGGGCGAAATAGGAATTTTTTGCCATTTTTCGAACCAAAGACAACTAGCACCAAACTTCAAAAATTTAGGGTAAAAAAGTTGTCGGACCCTTACGCGGGAACGAAGTCGTTGAGAGCTGTACAATAATTCTAAGACAGTTAATAAATTCAAAGTTCGATTACATGACTTTCAAGCAAGTTGAAATATGCGCCAAAGGAAAAATTGTAAGTGCCATTTTACTACAACCGGAAATGCTTTATTACTGGATGCTACTGATGGCGCTTTCTTTGTGTTTGCCGGCAAGTCTGTCTGTACCAACATTGACTTTTGTTTCACCCGCTACCGTTGCTTTTGATTGGTGTGAACAAAAGGCGTCCCTAAATGACCTCTTTATTGTTTTTTCCATGAAAAATGAAGGAGGAAAGCGTATTTCGTTGGAATTATTAGTGCTTTTCTTGATACATCTCAAAAAAATTTTGGGGTATCTTAGCGACAGAGCAATAAGAAAGACCAAATTTCTATGGAAAATGACCATCTGTTCCTGTTTCTCAAAAAAAAATTACTGTGGAAATTCGTTAAATGCGTTGAAAATCTTCATTTTGACAGCTCATTTTCAGAGAAATAGATGGAAAAATATGTATCGCGCAAAAAAAATCCAAGGTTATTTTGAAATCTTATGGTATTTTGTATGGGATGTGACTCATGTCTGAACTTTCCAGGCTAAATTTTAAAAACTTCTTTTCGGTGCTTTTCTGATTTTGAAATAGTTTGTAGCCCTACTTTTTTAGTTTCTAATAAAGTATCAACTGGCTCTGCATGATATGCACAAGTTGGAAAACGATAGACTTTTACAAAAAAAAACTGTTTGTAAGAGTTATTTGAAAAAAAAAAAGAATTACAAATCAAAATGCGTCAATTTCTACCGCATAGAAACCAGAAAAGCAGGACTATAAACTAGGTAAAAAAATAAATAAAAAAACAATCGGGAAAATGGGTTTTAAAAATTAGCCACGAAAATTCAGACATTAGCCGGGACATTTTAATTTGATTCTTTTGTATGCCTCTAAATTATTTTTAAGAATTTTTATTGCATTAATTACTGGTTATAAACATCAAAAAGGTAACTAGAAGCAGTTATACTACATTAATGGTACATTTTAATTGACTAGAAGCCTGGAACATATTCCAGGCACATCGCTATGTGGTGATACAAAGTCAAGGATAATAATAGAATGTGTAAAACAGTTATTTACACTCAAATTTCAGTTATCTGTCTACTCTCTCAACTAGAAAAAATTTAAAAGTTTGAACCCATCCTCAAAAATTTAATTTTGTTGAGTGCAATTTTTTTGCTCTTAAGCCATGATTAGTAAAAACAGGTCACCGTATTTTCTCTAATAGACGCCCTCCGTAAAAGTCGGAAAATGTACCCAGTACCCTTTATTGGGGATTCAAATTTATTTAGATTTTTCGATGTTAAATGACCTCACAAAGAAAAGTCCTGAATCTCAAATATACGAAGATACTGAATTTGACGGTTTAGTTTCAAAAAATCTAAGAAAAAGTTGTTAAATCGACAAAAAGAAGTTAGGGCACAAAATACTAATTTTGGGGAGGGCGTTTATTAGAGAACTTTTTCTTAGATTTTTTGAAACTAAACCGTCAAATTCAGTATCTTCCCATATTTGAGATTCAGGACTTTTCTTTGTGAGGTCGTGTAACATCGAAAAATCTAAATAATTTTGAATCCCCAAATAAAGGGTACTGGGTACATTTTCCGACTTTTGGGGAGGGCGATTATTAGAGAAAATACGGTAGGCGAAATTATATAAAATTCCGAAAAAGAATTTTTTTTAATCATGTTCACAATTTTGTTCTAGTGAGAGTTATAACTAGAGTAGTGAATTTTGACCGGTCAAAATCTTTTCGAGAATTTGACTGGTCAAATTCTTGGTCAAAATCTATTTAAACCTCTAATAACAGCCGCGCCACTACCTAGGTACCAATACCTGGATACTGCTACCTGGATACCAACACTACATGAATAGGCATTTAGGATACTAAAATAGATCTTTTGTTGGTATCGTACCGTGTTAAGGACATGATTTTTCAATAATCAAAGTTTTAAGAGTAAAAATTGAGTTAACACACGGAAGACGGTGCGGCAGGTCGGTATATTACGGTGCAGAATTCGACGGAGAACACGCATATCACCTTTTTTTTGAAAAAAAAATACTCTAAAGGTCAATATACCGTGTTGAAAATGTTTTTCAACACGGTATAGGACGATACGTAAAAATGCCCGCGTTTGGAGAAAAAGTGCCCGCGTCATGTGAAAAAATGTCCGCATTTTTTAGTTGTAGTCAAAAAGGCAAAAATGTGCCTGCTTTTTGTGAAAAAGTGCCCGATCTTTGTGAAAAAGTAACGTCTTTTTTGAAAATGTGCCCGCTTTTGCAAAAAAATGCCATGTTTTCGTGAAAAACTGCCCGCTTTTTGTGAAAAAGTGTCCTCTTCTAGATGTACCCTGTTATATTCATTATGCTCTATATAATGAGTAATTCTTGAAGCTGAAACTGCAGTGTTTTGCATTAAATGGATGGAATATTATACGGTTGCCAAAATATGCAGACTCAGTCCTTGTTATAAAGAGGTTTCACAAAAAAGCGCGCACTTTTTCACAAAAAGCGGGCAGATTTTTCACCTTTTTGACTAAAACAAAAAAACGCGGGCACATTTTTTTACATAAGGGGGCACTTTTTCCCCAAACGCGGGCATTTTTTTTGTTTTGTCCTATGGTATATTGGCCCTTATTAATCTCCATTATATGACAACAATTTATCTACATATTACTTGTAAAAATGACTGCCTGAATCTCACCTTTCGAATGTGTGTAAGCTTTTTGTGCTATCATAACAAAATCTAAGCTTTTTGTCTAAAGAAGATGTTATGACATATTTTAAAAAAACGCTGTTTTTACTTAAATTAGCAAAATGAAGTGTGATGTGGCCGTTTGTTTAGTTAGCAGCATACACTATTCAAAAGAGCAATTAAAACTGCACCAGAAAGTGCTTTGAATTTAAAACATAAAGGGTCTTTTAAGTGCAAAGCGACAGTCGCAAAGAAAATAAAAAAATTGATTAAAAAACTTTTTTACGGAAAACTTTTTTTTTAGCTAGAGGTACTCATAATTCTGACATCAAATTCGTGTTCAGCGTGGTCGGTTATTTTCATCAAACTACTCTTAAAACTTCAAATTCACTGTCAAATTTTGAATTTCGCTCAGTACAATAAATATTGAAACAAATGCGAAAGCTTTTCGTTTGAATATTTATTCTCTTGAGTGGACAGTGAATTTAAAGTTTTAAGAGTAGTTTGATAAGAAAATCGACCACGCTAAACACTAATTGATGTCAGAATTATAAGTAGCACTAGCAAAAAAAGTTTTCCGTCAAAATGTTTTTTCATCAATTTTTTTATTTTCTTTGCGACTGTCTCTTTGCACTCATAAGACCTTTTATATTTTGAATTCAAAGCACTTTCTGGTGCAGTTTTAATTGCTCTTTTGAATAGTGTATGCTACTAACTAAACAAACAGCCACATCACACTTCATTTTGCTAATTTAAGTAAAAACAGCGTTTTTTAAAAATATGTCATAACATCTTCTTTAGACAAAAGCTTAGATTTTGTTATGACCGCACAAAAGCGTACACACACTCGAAAGGTGAAATTCAGGCAGTCATTTTTACAAGTAATATGTAGATAAATTGTTGTCATATAATGGAGATAAATGCAAAACAAACTAAAAACATCATTTTACGATAGTCTGAAATATGTCCTATTTTCAACACGGTATATTGACCCTTTAGAGTATTTTTTTTAAAAAAAAGGTGATATGTTTGTTCTCCGTCGAATTCTGCACCGGAATATACTGACCTGCCGCGCCGTCTCCCGTGTGTTAAGATAATCTGTATCCGATTTCTTCAAAGCTTTTGATAAGTCCAGTCAAAATCTCTATTTTGACCGAGAATTTAACCGGTCAAATTCTCGTTTCGCAGCCCTAGTTATAACAATGATAATGATTGCACATTTTAAATACTTTAAAATTTAAAAAACAACTACTTGCCACTTTAAAACAACACTCTGTACAAACAAGACTAGTAAAGCTCAGCTTTTGGTCAATACAGTTAACCACAAAGGAAATGGAAATAAGTAGGAATAAGTAGGAACTTCAGAAAATATCAATGAGATTTCGGGATATATGTACACCTGAGATCAGTGATCAAAACACACAAATAAACAAATCAATCAAAGGCAAACTGACTTTAATTCAGCCTTTGATTTGTTTAGATAAAATCCTACAGGTAGTATTGGCAAGGCTTGTTTGCCATTTCACAGAAAATTTCGGGATCTGAAGGTTTCTTTAGTTTGTTTCAGAGTCGAAAATCTTCGCTTTTTTCCAAAATTTTGACCTAAAAACCTCCTACTTTGAATTTTGTGCACAACAATTGGTTGTTGTATTTTTATCTAGAATTAATAGAGATTTACAATAGATGATACCGAATTCCAGAATCCTCAGTAAAAATGAAAAAAAAAAGTCAAATTAATACTTTGACTGGCACAGTTTTATTGGCTGAAACGCCCAAAGATATCAGTGCATTTGCTGCAAAATCAGCAGATATTGTGCCGTAAGGAGCCATTTTTAGAGAATCTAACGTAAAATCTGGATTAGGAGGGGATTGGCTGGCACGCATGTTGAGATGGTCCTCTTTCTGTGTAGTTTGTGCACACATTTTTCTGTGACTTCTCAGCCCACTTTTGGTCTCGAATTGGGTGGAACACTTAGAACAAATGTTTGTTTTCTTCTTTAACGCTTTATCTCCATCCACTGGTTCAGTTAGTTCCTTGGGTCTGTGCCATCTACGATGACTAGCAAGATTTGCGGGGCAGCTGAAGGTCTAAAAATATTTTGATAATAAAAATTTTAAATATTCATTTATTTTTAACAACGCTCGTGCTTGTGCGGTTTCTGACATTTCGTGGTCCTTTTCCCGATTTTTTCGTATTTTATTCAAGACTACTCACTTTTCGCCAACAAAATTTGTAATGAGATGCCCCAGTCAACAAAATTTCACTAGTTCAACTTCTGGTCATATCTTAGCAGAAAATAATTTAGAAAAAAATTATAGTTTTTAATTCAAATTACTCAGGAAGTTTAAATAAATAATAAAAAAAATAATAAATTTTTTTGATATAAATAGGTACTTTTAAATAAAAAGGCAAAAAAAATTCGAAAAAACCACCACGATAAACTGTTTTTACATTTCAAACATGGTCGGTAGACTAGATCTTATAGACGCCTATAGATGGAAGTTGCGCTACACCGGGACTATTTGCTGTAAAGCTAAGAAAAAAGTAGTGAAGAAAAATACAAGAAAAATGGGCATGTCTCGAGTGGGAATCGAGCTCGAATATAGTTTGTGCAAAAAAAAGATGAAAATTAGGCGCCTAGTTCGATTCCCACTCAAAACATGCACACTTTTTTCATATTTTTTCTTTGTCATTTTTTTCTTTACTTTATAACAAAAAGCATAGTTTTGGCCTATTCGACCCATCATAGCGTGCTACTCCACATATTTTCGGCGACATTTTCCTAATATTATTACGATGGAAATGAGTAACAAAATTATTTATTTAAGCCATTCATCGGCTTCTCTTTTACATCCAAACTTTGTATCCCTTGAAAAGTCTGGTGTAAACAGTAACAAATCCATCATCTCCCTGCCCCAATCCACCCCTACTCAATTATTCCACTCTTCAAATATGACTTGTCGGCTCTTAATTAGCAGTAGCAGAACAATCAATATAACAGAGAACACCTGGCGATAACCTCAAGAGGAACCACTACACAAACACACACTCCATGCTGTCTTATTCCCCTGTTTGGCGGTCAATTACCTACGGTGAACAGGAATTGTTTAGCTACAGCTCTTTTAAAAATAAGGTTATATAGCTTTTTCTTGGGGGGGGGGGGGTCGGGTTTGTATATTCCAGCAGCGTTAATTTTGCTGAAAATACGAAAAGTTCCTAAAAACCATTAATGGTTTTGCCTTTTTAGCGCTGAAAAGTAGTCGCAGGTTCGATTCCCACCCTGGACATACGAATTTTTTCCAATTACAGTGAATAATTTACTACTGTTTAGCGGTCAAATCCTGACTTTTTGGCTTTTCTATCCTGCCTACACAAATATTGGTGGAAGAGGTCTCATGGGGAGGCTGTTGACACCTCGTGACCTAAGAGCCCCTATTTGGTTTCCTTATCCCTGCAACTTCAAAGGGCGGCATGCGCCCAGCCTGCTACTGCCTCTAAATTGCAGACAAGAGGGCACCGAAAGGCATGGTCGAGAGTGGCTAAGCCTCTTGCTGCTGATTGAAACGGAGAAAATAAATTACAAGGATCACACGCTGTGCGCAGATTGGGACTGGGATTTGAAGGGAACGGTGGGTATGTGGAGAAAGAAGAGACCTTTTATGATTCTAATGCTGTTTTCTTTTTTGTCTATTAGCGCCTCCTTAATTTATTGGCATATCGGGCAAGAAAAAGATTTGTAAAAAAATCGAGGCTTTCGGTGCTATGAAAATTGGATTTGATTGAGACGGGCTATTTCAACCATGCGCTATGATTTTTGGACAATTTTATCTGGGTCAGGATCCGATCGTTTTTTAGGACCGGTTGGCTAAAAAACTGGTCTTTCAAAGCTAATTTTCAGATTTTGTTTTTCCAAAATTTTTCGCTTGCCTGATTTGAATCCGGTTTTTTTTGGTTTTTTGTCGTAAAGTTATTTGAATTTTTCTGTACCTAGTTTAAAAAAACCCCGATTTGATTTTATTCGCCAAGAAGCCCGTGTTTCGGTTAACCGACCAAACCTCACCTTACTTTAAGCTATTAATAATGGTTTACTTTTCTTAGTGTATTTGCAATCAAAATTTGGACGTAAATAGGCGTTTTGCCAATTTTGTCAACAAGAATATCAACGTACCTTTTCACACTCAGGACATCTGTATTCCTCATGCATGATTCTGGGACATCGATGCATAGCCAGTCGGAATACATCTTCGTATTTTACCTACAAAATTAGAAATACCGTATAACCTCTATTAAACGGGCACCCCTACAGTTAACGTTTTTCAAATTTGCTTTGCTTTTTTAACCCTAATATTGTTTATTTTTCGAAACGGACGACCACTCATTTTGTAGAGTTTGTGAAGCTCTACAAAGTGAGTGGTCGTCCGTTTCGAAAAATAAACAATATTGGGGTTAAAAAAGCAACGCAAATTTGAAAAACGTTAACTGTAGGGGTGCCCGTTTAATAGAGGTTATACGATAATCTTTTATACATCACATTTTTTTAATTAGTTTTAGAAAAATTACGATTTTTTTCTTTTACGGTCTGTTTATAGACCTTTTTTTAACCATTCTAACAAAATTGCTCTTCAAAGTCAAAAATCCAATTCCCACCTTGCACAACGAGCACACAGACTCTCCAATAACATTGGGGATGCAAGCAATCGCAGCTCTAGAGTCCTCAGAAATATTCACATAAGAGGCTGTATCGTCCAATTCAATGGCTTTTTGGCGGTCATCTGCGGACACATCGCAAGCATTCTGCAATTATTACATTAGCCTTTGCTTGTACAAACTTAAACTATTGGAATACCTTGATGAACATTCCAGAAACTGGGGAATTGGTCTCAGTGTCTTGTCTCAACAACTTCTTTTTGGACGTTTTAGCCCGCTTTTTAGAAGATGCCCCAGATGCAAGCAAACCAGAGGGTGTTTCTAGATCATTTTCCAACTTCTTTTCTTGCCTTCTACTTTTTCCTGGGCTTCCTGTTTATGAACTAGATCAATTGGAGGAGTTAGCCCAGAATCAGTCCTTGACATAGGGCTAATTTTGTTGGGCTCAGATAACTCATTTTGCGTGGAGAGTAAATGGTCGAGGATTGTAAATTTTTCTTGAACTTGCTCTCCATCGAAAAAATGCTGAAAATGAATCAATTAAATCAATTAAGACATTATCTTAGATGGCATTGGGTGCCAATTAAGAATCCATGACCGAAAAATTAAACGAAAAAGTATTTGTAGCATACTGGACTTGCCGGAAACTGAATTTTATGTAGCCAAGCTCCTGTATACCGTAATATCTACCCCTGTACCGGTACTCAGCCGACTGTGATCACCAGCCAGCCACAGCCGGGTAAAATGTTCAACTGGGGCAAAATTTAAAAAAAGCCGGTTGAGTGGCTGAAGTGCTGGCTGAGTTTCTTGGCAACTATACTGGTCTGACCAGTGCCTTTATTCGAATTACAAAAATACCAGTGATACCATTAAAACTTTACTTTATAAAAAGTGTTAACCTTCTCATAAGCCACTTAAAGAATCCAAATTGCCACTTTTCGCCCACCTACCTTTTTGATATCCGGAGACAACTTAGGTGGTAGCTGTATTTGCTGCTGCTGCAAGGCCATGGCTGCCACCAACAGCTCCAGATTGGGCTGCTGTTGTTGATTAAGCAACATCTGGAGTTGGACCAACTGGAGTGTTGCATTGTAATCTTGGAGTAGAGAGTCACCAGACTGGTTTATTCCAAAGATTCCATTGGATAAGATGCCAGAATTAGGAGTGAATACACCAGTAGATGGAGCTAGTAAGGTAGATGCGTCCCAACCACTGGTTTGAACTTGGTTAATTGGGCTTGCGCTCAATAACCTTCTGAGAAGGAAGTCGCCTCCAGCAAACATCTTAAAACTCTGTGAATTTTGTTTAACAGTAATAACCGAAGTTCAGTGCTAGTAAGTAATTTAAAAAGCACTTTAGTAATCTAAAATTCCTTTTTTAATCAAAAAGGGGTCAGTTTTAAGGTAAAGAAAAGTGTCAAGCAAAAGAGGAACAGAGAACCCCAGGGATATCCCAAAATAAAAAACTTTAAGGCGGAATTCAGAAATTTGAGGGTGAAATTTAGACTTATGAAGTTGCAACTTATGAAGTTGCAAAAGATAATACCGTAAATGCTCTAATAGATAAACATTCTCTAATAGAAACTCTATATTTTGACTAAGATTTCACAGTTAAAGGGACATGCCCGTGCGTTAAGGCGCGAACCAGCAGCTTTTTTTTCGAAAATTTTCAAATCGTCCCATTATTCAATCGTTCTGCGTCAAATCTGATATAGATGACCTTATACTGGTTCTAAAAACTAGACATAAAACTTAAAAAATTTAAACTAGAACGAATGTAAAAATTTACCGAGAAAGAAATGAACTGCTGGTTTGCGCCTTTTCTCCCCATCGGGCACGATCATGCCCCTTTAAGGTAATTTTTGATTTAAAAAATTAAGATTTTCAGGGAGTTGAAAATGGTAACCCATGGGTCTCTATTAGAGCATTTACGGTAACTAAGTCTAGATTTAACATGCACACTTTATTTCCTTTCCGTCTAGGTTTCGACACTTTGCAATTTAATGTACAGTCAAACCTCTCTACTATGGCACCCCCAAAAGTTCGTTCCCGCCTTGGGTCAAACACTTTTTTTACCTCGATTTTTGAAGCCTTTGCCATTTCTGTTTTGACAGTCTGGTCCCAAATATCGTAAGGATTCCGATTTTGCCGATCGTTTTTCAGAATTATAAAGAAAATTCTTCTAAAAAGCAAAAACTCAGTTTAAAAACAGGAAAATTCAAAAATTTCTGTTTTAAACTGAGTTTTTGCTTTTTTAGAAGAATTTTTTTTATAATTCTGAAAAACGATCGGCAAAATCGGAATCCTTACGATATTTGGGACCAGACTGTCAAAACAGAATGGATAAAAGACTTTGAAAATTCGGTTAAAAAAAGTGTCGGACCCAAGGCGGGAACGAACTTTTGGGGGTGCCATAGTAGAGAGGTTTGACTGTACACAAAATGAAACTAAATGTTGGATGATAACTGTATAAATAGCAAATCAAGTCATTTTGGGTTCAGTAAAACGATTTTTTGTAAAAACTGTATCAAATTACACAAAGAACTTTTCAACTGCAAAATATTTGTACCTAGGCATAGAGTTTATTGTACAGGATTAAAAAGGTTAATCATTTTTTGTAGCAAAAATACTTTTTTTTGTGGCAAACTTTCATTTTGCCTGATTTTGTGAAAATTTTTGTCTTTTCTTTAAAGTGATAACACCATCATGTAACCATACTCTTCTAGTTTCTAATGAGGTATGGTTTCATCAAACATATTTGCAAAATTTAGTACGAAAAATTCAAAGTATGAAGCAAATTATTTTTTTATTTGCTTCATACTTTTAATTTTTTGTACTAAACTTCGCAAAGACGTTTGATAAACCGACACCTTATTAGAAACTAGAAGAGTAGGGCTAAAAATTTAATAAAATCAGGCAAAATGAAAATTTGCCACAAAAAAGAGTAAATTTGCCACACAAAAAAATGATTAACCATTAAAAATATACCAAATCTTTACATTGTTAATTATATTTCAGCCATTTTTACACCGAAAAAGAAATAATTTAGCCAGGGGCATGAGGTTGAGTCACACTTTCTTCCAAATCTCTTTGGTTCTCAAAGCCAAAAAGGAAGGCAGTAAAAAGCAAAGGTGGTGAGCAAAGAGAAAAAGTGATTTCGCAAAATGTTTCATAACAAATCTACGGTCCTTTCAAAACACTAAAATTCCTGCACAAACTTGGGATAGATAACATCGAAATAAAATACAAAGGGAATGCCCAAACACTTCCGAATCGTAGCCAATCAAATACTTTTGTCATCGGAAGGAATAAAACATAAAAGATTATAAAAGTCTCAAGTATTTTGCAGAGACTCTATACAGTAGAAAAAAGTCATTTTAAAAAAGGGATGCCACTGCATGGAGTCGAACCAGCAAGCATTCTGAATTAGTAAAAACTCATGAAATACACTCTTTGGTGGGCTAGCGCGGCTGTACAGCCGGCTGTAGTAAGGATCGGACCCATTTATGCCAGTCCCCCTTTTGTTTTTTGGTTAAAACTATATGCCAGCGAACATTAGAAGGAACTTTAACAATTTTTTCTTACTTTTTTTCAGTTTGGAAAACATATTTGATTCCATCCTAACGTAACATGGCCTATTCTTCGCATATGCACAGCCCGAAAAATTGACAGAACGAGCAAAGTAAAAAATGATACCGATTTTTAACTAAAATTTTTCGTATTAAAATATTTACTTTTTCGAAAAACAAAATTAAGATACCATTCTGGTGGGGCTTGTTTTCCTCCAATATCCGAATGTATAGACATAATCAATAAAAGTTTTTTGGTTTTTTTAAACAGAGCCGTAAGTTCAATGACCGACTTTAATTTTGCCATATCCTGGTAGTCACGTATCTTTTTAGAAATTTGTAAATATTTTCGACTTCCAGGATTATTTGTGAAATTGGAGGTACCTAGAAAAGGAACTTTTATGGAAAAAATATATTTTTGAAAAAGTTACTATTCAAAAAGTAAGAATCTTAAAGGGAACCCCTAAATTATCCATTTCATTTTGATAAAAAAAATGTGATAAAAAGTTTTAATCGACTTAATTTTCCAGCCTTTATTTCAAATAACAACCCTGCTTACAGTAGCACCCAGAATAGCAGACTGAACCTCTGCTAGGGCTGATGGTTTTGGCCAGCTTTTGTAGCAGAAGGAAGACTGGCACACTTCCCCTCCTTCACTCCCGAGTATCCACCTACAAGAGCCCTTAATTTGGACATTGGGGGTGGGATTAGGGATGCTGCAGAAGGAGGCAGCAGCAGGAAGGCCCAGTGTGGGGAGGAGGAGAGAATACAAAAACTGATGATCCATTATGTTTTATGTATGCATGGCATGCTCCCCCTTCTAGAAGAGCATGTTTTGTTTGTGCTTCTTCCACTCGACCATCTGCCTCTAAAACAGGCACAAAAACGTTCTTTTTGTGGTGTTGGAGCAGAGCTGGCAGATTTAGCAGCTTTGCTTGGGACAGACACTGGACCAATCAAGTTTTTTTGGTCAAGAAGGGGTTCGAAATAGTTAGAATATTGAATTTTTTGGAAATTTCTGTGACTGGTTTAAAAACCATTCATTTTCAAAATATTTCAATTAATTTTAAGTTGCTCTCAAGCTCGTGCCACTATTTAATACTGCAATTTATTTATGTACGAAAGTCTGTAGATTAGAAACAGTTGGGTTAAAATTATTGGACCACAGGCCAACACAGCAGCTGTTGTCAGAAAATTCAACTTTCATTTTTCAAAAGAATGAAAAGCATCACATTGAATCTAAAAAAACATACATCAAAATTTGGATGCATACGAGAATCGGTCGCATTTTTGTCTTGGTCCACTGTTAAATATTCGGCTCGGTCCCCCTGTTCAGTTATTTGGCTTGTGTTTAGGTGCAGAATAAGAGTTAAACATGTTTTTTCACTTTCCCGCGAGGCATATAAGCTGGCCCATAATGCGGTTAGTCCAAAGAACATCTTCGAAAATTTTATACAGAGAGGACCAAGGCGAAAAGTAGGAACGAGTCTCACGTAAAGCCTGCATTTTTTAATCTCTTTCTTGTTTCAATATCTAACATTTTTTGTGGCCATTTTATTTGTCTCAATGCCTCTGAAAGTCATGAATTATCACTTTTATTGATCATAACTCATGATCAATAATTAGGGAAAAAGGTGTGGGACCTTAGGCGGAAACGAACTTATGTGGTTTTCGAACTCTCAACTTGAGAGTCTCATGTCATTCAATAATAACTATTTTTTCTGATCAAAAGCTATCGAAAATGCCGTCTATCAACCATATAAAATTATTATTGCCGAGCAAACAATTTCCAAGTAAAAAATGAGATGAATGATCTCCATGACACCTCCAGCCCTTCACTTTATTCGCAGAACCGAAATATTTGACTGGCGGCAAATGTTTTGAATGGTAAAGGGACAGAAATCAAAGAACCAAATTAGCATAAATTGAGGACAAGCAGCAGGGCGAAATGGTTTTGGCACATGGCTGGGTGGATGGCAATTCAAACAGCTGGATTTGTGGGCAACTAACACATCCAAATACCTTATGCATCCAATTTATTATTAATGAAAATCAAAATTGGTGGCCCATCTGAGTGGTAGTATCTATGTATAATGGTGGTTGTTGGTTGGCAGGCTGCATTCATCAAGAATTCCAACGATTGCCTATGAATTTAGGATTTCCCTGAGAGATTCCGCTAAAAACTAGGAGTATGGTAGTAGTAATGTAGTAAAAAAAATGGGAATGCAAAAGTTTGCAGTGGGTTGGACGTGACCGGACAATTTTTCGATACGGTTAATTTTTCCACAAACATTTTTAGCCTTCTTGGAATTATAATTCTGGAGTAGTCCAAAAGAAATTCATATACTAAAAATTCTTCCTCTTTCAAAAAATCCATTGTTTGTGATTAGTAAAATAAAGGAAATTATCTGGGTACCCGGTAGTCGCGGTCGGATATACGGTACCAGACTCGGGTAATTGTGAAAACAACCGAGTAAGCAGGTCATACTCTTTTTCTATGGTTATTGGACGAAAGACAGTGGTTCACTTAAAGAAAAAGAATCCAGTATATGAACGGGTTACCACCGACCGCATATAAATACTGACCGCATACCGCGACCGGATACACTGCCAAATTCTGCCTTGGTCTGCCAGATAATTTTTTCAGATTTTCAAGTTTTCAGGCTCAGGCAAAGGTAGCGTCTGTTAAGGAATCAAACGTGTGGTTTAAAAATATTTTTTTAACATTCACAAAAAGTTGTATCCGCTCGGTGGTCAGTCATATGAACTTCTTCTGCACCGTCCTAAAATTATAATTCCGAAAGACTGAAAATACTATCAAAAAGAAGTGGACCGGAAAATCACCGGGTCGCCCTCTCTTGTAGTGAAAAATTTCAGATGCAAAAATAATAAAATTTTAGGAAGTGCAAAACAACGAACTGACGAATTGTTAATTTTAGCCATATCCTAGGCAAGATGCGATTTTTTATCAAAGTTTTTTTGACGGCCTTTCACCTCTTTTATTCTAGACTGCAAAATGATGATACAAAATCCTAGTTTTTATTGTAAAAAACACAAAGAGAGGCATCAGTCCCAAAGAGCTGTCCTATTGAACATGGATGTGTGAGAATGAAAAGTTTTTGGAGGTGAGATTCGAAGGTGGAAATGGAGATTGATTTCAGACGATTAACAGCTCTGACAAAGATCCGTGTGTCTCAGTGTAATGACCTGCTGATTTTTTTAACACGGCTAGGCCGGACTGTGAAACCGGATCATTCTGGTGCAAAATTTAACGGAGAACCGGATTTGTTTTTGCGCTTTGATTATTCAGTCTGAACAGGTGGTCGAAAAGGCAATTTGAAAAATCATTTATAAACATTCGCTCAACATTCAAACGGTCGTAACTGGAAATTTTTGTGAAAACTGTTTCTTGATCTTGTAACTATTTTGAAGCCCATTAAACGGGCTTTCAAATGACATATTATACTTTTGACCACCTTGTTCAGACTGAAAAATCAGAGTGCAAAAACAAATCAAATTCTTCATTAAACTCTGCACCAGAATGAGCCAGTCTCACCGTTCGGCCTTCCTGTGTTAAAAAGGGCACTATATCGAGGTTTGACTACATTTTTCATTTACCTTGAATTGTAAACCATACCATATTACCCGAAACTTTCAGGGTTTTCTCATCTCATTACAACCAATTAGTTCCATCCACACTTATTTACCTCTCCAAAAAAACCAATAGCAATTATAGAAGACAAATTACAGCACAACACTTTTTTGTATAAAGGCATGTGCGAATTACCCATTGTTTCTTTTTTGTTCAGTTCAATGATACTTGTACTTATGGAGTACACACACAAGTTTGTATTGGATGACCTCTGTTGACCGATTAATCCATCCTCCATTTACTAGACCACTTGGAGGGAGGACCAGCACCATAACAGGAGTATGTGTTTCCTGACGATCAAATTACACTCCAGGGATTACAGTCCACAACAACATCTGGTACGCACTCGTAAACATCGCCTTTTCTGCTGTTTAACAAGGCAAAATTGCAACTTTTGTGTTGTGAACTTTTTACAGTTATCCACTGTTATGTGTGTTAGTCAAAAACATCGAATTTTTATTTTCATAAATTGTGCAATAATATAAGTTATTTGTTGAGTGAATTTGTCAAATCCATGCAATATGGCTCAAGATCAGGGCTCCGAATGAAAAATTTCAAAAAAGGACATTTGGGTAAAAAAAGGACATTTTGACTATTTTTGAAGTAAAAGGGTCATTTATCCAGTGATTGTTGCCATTTTAAAGCGAAAAAAAAAAGATTTTGACTAAATTTTCAAAAAATAAAAAAAATTTGAGGTGCCAAAAAAGGACAAATCTTTTAAAAAAGGACGATTCGGAGCCCTGCTCAAGATCATGCCAAACATAAATAAAAAGGCTCAAATTGAATCGCGACCTCAAAAGTCTGAATTCACTCCCCAATTACTGAATTCCTACTTCAAATTTTATATTTTTATTTTTTGAATATTTTCGCACTAGCATGTAGCTTTGGATCTTTGCTTTCTAGAAACCTGTTAAACTTCACTAAATATTTTCAGTAACACAAAAATTAAAAGTTTAAAAAAGTTGATTTTTTAAAGCTCTGAATTCTTAGTGCTCGTCGGAGTTTAAAAAATTTGATGAACAATGTGGACGCGTTCTAAATGGTCCACCGCCAATTCAGTTTTTTTTGTAACGATTGGATTTTCAACTTTGTTTATAACAAAACTATACATAAAGTCAAATTGTAGGCCTTGTTTGTTAGAAACAAAATTAAAAAATCCGAATAGAAGATCGATGATAAGGAATTTTTTTGAGTTGGCGGGAAGCATTTAGAACGCGTGAGCATGGTCCTTTAATATACAGCTGTGTAAAATATTGACTCTGCTCCGAGACACAGACCCTCAAAATCGCTAAGGTCAGTTAATAAAAAGAGGTTAACTAATTAGAGAATTTACGGTATTTGTTTAAATTTTTTGCCACACAATTGCTTTCGACGAGATTTAACGAGATTAAAAGTTCTCTGAACATTGCAGATTTTACATATATCAAAACTATGCAGATATTCTTACAAAATAAACACAGTAAACTTTTTTTTAACTATTTATTTACGTTCTATTTGAAACTGTCGAAAAAGATTCTTTGGCAATATCAAACAAATCAATGTTCTGAAAGTTCTTGCATAGTTTTGATGCCCAGCACACCAAAACTATTTATTCGCGATTATTTGCAAAAACTGGTTCAAAAAGTTTTTTAACACTCAAATTTCAAATTCCGTTCAAGGCGACAATTGTTTGAACAAAATTTAAAGGGGCATGATTACGGTTGGAATAGGACCGGTCCGAACCTTTTTCGGGAATATTCCTGGTCTTAATCTTTTTTTCCGGTCCGATTCGGTCCGAACCTTTTATCTCCAAACAACCAAATTTATTTTTTAATTATAAAAAATCGATCAAAATCGCTAAAAAAACACCAAAAAGATTTGGACCGATTTTTTGGACCGAATCTAAGATTCGGACCTGGAATTAACCAGGAATATTTCCGGGAATATTCCGGGGAATATTTCCATCACCCAACCCTAGGCATGCTCACCTGTTTAAATTTGTCCCCACCAATTCAAAATTTTTTCCCAATCATTGAACTTCTGTACGGATTTTTCAACTTGGTTTCTAACAAAAACTATGCCTGAAATTAAATTCTAGGCCTTGTTTTGTTAAAAACCAAGCTAAAAATCCGTACAGAAGTTTAATGATTCGGAATTTTTTTTGAATTGACGGGGAAAATTTTAACAGGTGAGCATGCCCTTTGATAAAATTTTCATTTGCTTACCAAATCTTGTCGTCTTCAGCTGAATTTGAAATGTGGTAGCCAGTCGGACTATGAAAACAGTTTCATAAGCAAAT
Source organism: Ditylenchus dipsaci (assembly GCA_004194705.1). Taxonomy (NCBI): domain Eukaryota; kingdom Metazoa; phylum Nematoda; class Chromadorea; order Rhabditida; family Anguinidae; genus Ditylenchus; species Ditylenchus dipsaci. The sequence continues at coordinate 23,538 of SADC01000205.1, forward strand.
CGACCATGCTGAACATGAATCCGCCAAGAAAACTTGCCAAAATGTGCGAAACCACAAGTTTTTTGCAGGTCATCATATTCTTAAAATAAAGGATGTGCATATTAGGTTGAATTTTTCGTGTGGTATGTCTTGCGCTCCAAAATGTACTTCTTATAAAAATTTCCTTATTTCAGAACACCAAATCTTATTGTTTTTAAAAGATTTTACCTCAAAATTTTATTCTTGAGCAGCAAAAGAGCAATTAGAACTGGATAAAATAGCAAATTTTTGCTGAAAAAAGCCCTGAAATGTAGGGTGTAGTCAATATATTCTGTCTGTTAATTAAATTTTTTAGTTTATTATTAGCTATTTTTCAGCTATAACGTGACAAAAAATTTCGAAAATGGTGCAGTTTTTATTAAACATCCTGTAGAAGGTATGAAACTCTGGAATTTCTAAAAAGGCCTGAAATTTTTCGACATAAAATGGCAAAATCAAGCAACCATTAAACTTCAAAATTTTCAGATGATCCAAAGCAATAGTTAGGTGTAAAGTGACAGCAGCAGTAACCTTTGGCCTGTTACATCACCCTCCCCCACCTTCAGCAATCACACAGTAACATACGCAAAACAATGGAGAGCAAGGGCACAAGAGGTGCTCTGACCAATCAATTACTCGCATAATAACCAGGTGTCCAAACAACAATAAAATATGTGAAGAGCAGCAATTGGATTATGTCTATTCTTTCACACACACACTTCACAGCAATTTGCTCATCTTCTTTTTCAATGCTGCAAATACTACCAAATTTTAGAGCGATCCATAAGCAACCAGGCTGGGTAGTAAAAACTAAGCGTTCATGAATTTTTCACCAGAAATACCTTTTATAAGTTTTTCGAAAGGTATCAATCTGAGCTATCTTTAAATCCTGTTGTTATATGCCGTATTTCCACTAATAAAAGCCCTGGAGCTTATATATTTCATTCCTTTAAAAATAGTTTGATTATCAATCAAAAATGGCTTTAGCTAAAATCTTGGTCAAAAAATAGGGGAGGCTTCTGTGAAAGAAAATACGGTAAATCAACTTTAGGAGTTTAAGAAAAACAGGGCTGCCGTTCGTCCGCAGTCTTTTTCAATCAACAGAAAAATGCATGAAAATAAAAATTCACAGAGGAGTGTCTAAATTTTATGCTAATAAACCACGAACAACCACAAATATGTTTTTTGGGTGGATTCAAGGTAAAAAGTGTGAAAAAGGCTTTTGCCAAGATTCAAATATTTCCAAAGGGGTTAGAAGGTAATTTTTGGTAAGTTTGTTGCTAGCCGGTGACAATGGGTTAATAAGATTTTTACTTAGGTTAGGACTCCAGGTTTTATAATTATTAATAATTTCACGTAAAAATACTTTTTAGGCACTAAAAAAGCAAAAAGCACCATAAATAGCATATTTTGCCATAAAAGTCGAGCCTCGATATAATAGATTTTGAAAAGTGACCAAAAATCACCTCCCGAACTCTTTTTCTGCTCGGCAAGATAAGAGAAGCATTTGTAAACAATTTCTGATTTAAAAATTTTTAAGTTTGCCAAAAAAATAGACTCCCACCCCTTAGGGTAGATTGTTGTTTTAAGATATTTTAGGGTCATTTTGGGGTGATTTTTCACATTTTTATTGCTGGAGCTGGGCAAAAAGACTCCCTAAACTTATTTTTGATCAATTCTTTCCCGATCGATTCTTTCTCGGAATTATGTCTAAGGTAAGTCTGTGCGCTCATCTCTGACCAACCAAGCCCCTGCGCCCCGAAGGGGCAGGGGGCTTGGTCGCTTGGGGTTAAGATGCGCGCACACACATGCCTGAGACACAAATCACTCAAAAATGACTCTGGATGCATAAAAACATATGCATACCAGAGTTTCTATATGACAGGTTTTTACTGACTCCAGAAAGTAAAAACCTGTTCAAAATCTCTTATTTTTACCTTCATTTGACTCAGAAAAAGCCAAAATTGGTGAAAAATACCCTAAAATGACCATCTACCCCCCTCTACCCCCTGGTGGGAGGCAACTTTTTTTGGCAAAGTTTAAAATTTTTCAATCAAAAAGTGTTTAGAAATGCTTCTCATATCGTGTCGAGCAGGAAAATTAGTTCGGGAGGTGATTTTGGGTCACTTTCAAAAAATCCGAGTATGGGGGAAGGACTATAAAAGTGTCAGAGTTAGAACTCAAAAAATATCCAACGATGTATAATTCCATGCCATCCTACACAGGGCTGTCGTTTGCATGAAACCCCATATTAGGGTTTTTTCTACTTTTGGTATTTTATGACAGTAAAGCAGTGCTAAAAATAATTTTAATCAATTCCTCAATAGTTTTTGGCCCTAGAAGTCAATGAATTTGATATAAAAAAAAGTAAGATATGCACTTAGGGAGACTTGAACCTTATACGATAGGCCATGCCTATAGGAAGTTTCCCCTCCTTTAAAAAAGAGATCTCTGTGAAATGAATAAATTAAGCCATCGACTCTGTTTTAAGCCTGGTATTTAATATTTATATTTGCAGCCCAGCCCTTTACTTTACAGCCCCAAAGTTTAAATATCTGTCTTCACTGTTGCATTCAAAAAATTGAAAAAATGTAAACATTCAATTAATAGCTAAAAAATATATCCGAGAGACTTCAGATATTTTTTTTCTAACGACATTCAGACAGCTACTTAATCAATTTCATCCAAAACAAATAAATTTGACTGAGAATTTGTGAGGGAATTTGCATAAAACAGCAATTAATGTATGCAATTATACGGCTGTTGACCAGACATAATGGATGGATTGGCCAGTTTGTTCATTCATAAGCACCAAATTCTCGCATCCCATCCATCTTTTTATTCTTCTTGATAACTGCCAAATTGTTCTTTAAGCAAACCGGAAGCCAGGCAAGGGGCAGATGTTTTGGGCAGGATGAAAATAGAGCTAGGAGCAGGTGAGGGGAAATGGGCAAGTAAGTCCAGGAGGGGAGGTCAGCCGAGGTCAATTCTCTGACCCTTTCCCAGCCTCATCCCGCCCAAATACTTGTTCCCACCAATTTTCAGCTATTTCTGCTTCTTCTAATGGCCAATTAGGGAGGCTTGGAAAATGATACAATTCTGGAATCGGAGGCGTAAGGAATGGTTAAAAAACAAAAATATATTTTTAAGGTTTTGAAAATAGAAAAATTGCTTGCCTCGAGTTAGGATTACGAGTTGTAAGGCCACTGGGTGAAAAGATGTTTCCTGAAAGTTTAATTGAAATTTTTAACCATTTTACAAAAGACTTTAGATGGTTTTACTTAGTAAAATACTGTTTTGTACTAGTTAAATTTTTTTCACCAGTGACTGTGAATTCCGAACTACTATCATTTAAAGGCCATTTTGTAGTTTGGAAAACACGTATGAGCGAGTGATTGCAAAATAAAATTAAGATTGTCACTTTATCAGATGACGATTCTCATTTGTCACGTTAAAATATTATAACTTTTTGCAGGCCTAAATGGGCAGGTGTTCACAATGTGTTTCTTTTATAATCTTTAGAAATTTAAACTTTTTTCAAGGAATCTACACGTTCGGACCATCGGATACCACACTCTCTGCTAGAAGCGCACACCTTAGGGCCAAAACTAGGAGGGCTTTAAACCATGTTTTATTGCATTTTTGACACAAAGCCAAAAAAAATTTGGAAGTTGAAAAGGCTGTACCTCATTTCGTAACGCGCCATTTCGTAACAGCTTCATTTGGTAACAGCTTCATTTGGTAATGGCTTCATTTCGTAACAGCTTTAGTTAGTAACATTTTTTTCGTAACGCAAGATTTCGAAATTTTTCTAAAACATGTTCTAAAACATGTTTACTGGACTAATTCTGAGTTTGATGGTGGTAAAACGCCGATTTCTCGAGTATTTTTTGAGTCAATTAATTTTAATTAATTTTACTATTAATTTTAAATAATTAATTTAAGAAAACTCGATTGCACCAAAAATAAAAAAATACTCGAGAAAACCTCATTTTATTATTATCAAACCGTCTTCAGCATGCCCGAATTATTCCAGTAAACAGGTTTTTGGAACATGAAAAAGGCGAAAGTTTTTTGATCCAAGTGGACGACCACTTGGTTTTGTTGTACTCAGATAGTCGTACACAGGTTGAGGAACTCATGTAGTGTAGTGGTACCCGGGAAGTAATATTTTCATCTTGTAAAAAACTTTTAAAATTGAAAATGTTTTTGTATGATCCAACTTCAGTTCTACAGGATACTCCATGAACCAACTAAACCAAGTGGTCGTCCACTTGGATCGAATTTTTTTCACGTTTTTCATGTTCCAAAACCTGTTATCTGGACTAATTCGGCATGCTGAAGATGGTTTGATGATGGTAAAACGCCGTTTTTTCGGGTATTTTTTGAGTTTTGGTGCAATCGAGTTTTCGTAAAATCAATTGTCTTCCAATACTCAAAAAATACTATACAAACCTTATTTTACTATTATCAAACCATCTTCAGCATGCCCGAGTTAGTCCACAAAACAGGTTTTGAAACATGAAAAACGTAAAAAAAATTGCTTCAAGTCAACGTGCACTTGGTTTGATTGCTTGTAGCTTGAGTACCCTGGAGGTGGTTCGGGTACCATCCAGATGGTTGGAGCAGTATCTAGGTGGTTTAGCTACCATGAGGTGGGTAGAGCCGGTCTGGATGATGTGAGCTCTATTCAAATGGTATGGACACTATCCAGGTGGTTTGGATACTATACAGGTGGTTTGGGTAGTACAGTCGACGCTCGATTTAGTGATCACCTGATTTAGTGTTCAGCTCGATTTAGTGTTCATCTAAACCCAACTTATTTAGTCAGCGGCTGAGTAAAATGACTAAAGTCGACGATCGATTTAGTGTTCAGTTCGATTTAGTGTTCACCTAGAGCGGCCCCAGAGTGAACACTAAATCGAGCGTCGACTGTAACAGGTAGATGATATTGAAAAAAAATAGAATTGCTATATCAGATAATTCCAGAAAGCAAAGTTCGCGTTACGAAAAAATTTGTTACGAAATCAGCCCGTTACGAAATGAAGCTGTTACCAAATGAAGCTTTTACGAAATGGCGCATTACGAAATGAGGTACAGCCGTTGAAAAATAGAAGCGCATGCGCCTCTATTAGAGAGAATACGGTATCTGGGTATTACTACCTAGGCACTTCTACCTGAGTACCGATACCTAGGTAAAACAACCTGGGCACTATGTGGACACCCTCCGAGAGACGAAACTCCAGAACTGGGGTTCCTACAAGTCAAATCGCTGTTTCATGGCTTGTTCACGTACTTCGAGTTCGTGTTCAGATTTTTGGCGACGTGAACACCTTTGATCGGAACTCGAACTTGAAGTCGAACTCAAACTCGAATTCGCAGATGTTCACGTACTCCGAGCGAGTGAGGACTGTGAGTGAGAATTGTTAATTTTTTTTCAACATTTTTAAAGTAACAGCAACTCGACCAGTAGGTTATCTGGTGACCCTGAATCTCAGCTACAAGATGGCACCAACCGAATCATTTTTTAAAAATTTGAACAAAAGTTATGGTTACTCCCGAGGGAGGATTGTTGAATTTACAGTTCGCCATTGTGTACGAGGCCTCACGTAAGGCGTATTTTTGTATTTCGCCCTTGTTAAAATTCTAATTTTTTTCTGAAAAACAGGACTGGGAGGAATTTCGAGCCTCTTTTCAACACTTTTTTAGCAGCTTAAAAAAGTGCCCCCCCCCTCCTCCTCTAAAAGGATACTATTATAGTTCTCAAAAGCATCAAATTTGATGCTCAGCATCAAAATTCAAATTTTTGCATTTGAAAATATGAGCATCAAAATAGGCATAAACTGATTTGGTTTGCGAAAAGGCTGAAATATGCCACGAAAAAGATTATTTCTGCCACGAAAAACGACATACCACGAAAAAGCGGAAATGTGCCACGAAAAAGCTGAAATGTACCACGAAAAAGCTGAAATGTGCCACGAAAAAAATTATTTATGCCTTTTTCTGTCCAAGACCAACCAAATTTAGCAATATTTTGCAAGAATTCAAATTTTTTAGTCATGAAATGACTTGGATCCCTCAGAATCCCACCCCGGAGTGGTCAGAAGCCCCTGAAAGTTGGTTTTTCGGGGGTTTACTAAAGGGGAGTAAACTTTTTGCGAAAATTCGATTGAGCGGATCAGAATCCCGGTCCGACCGGCTTAATCGCTCAGAATCCCAGGTTTATGGTGGTTTTGAGTGGTTCAGGGTGAAATTCTGAGTGATTCAGCCGATCGGACCGGGATTCCGATCCGCTCAATCGAATTTTCGCAAAAAGTTTACCCCCCCCCCCTTTAGTAAACCCCCGAAAAACCAACTTTCAGGGGCTTCTGACCACTCCGGGGTGGATTCTGAGGGATCCAAGTTATTTCATGACTAAAAAATTTGAATTCTTGCAAAATATTGCTAAATTTGGTTGATCTTGGACAGAAAAAGGCATAAATAATTTTTTTCGTGGCACATTTCAGATTTTTCGTGGTACATTTCAGCTTTTTCGTGGCACATTTCCGCTTTTTCGTGGTATGTCGTTTTTCGTGGCAGAAATAATCTTTTTCGTGGCATATTTCAGCCTTTTCGCAAACCAAATCAGTATGAGCCATCAAAATAGCATCAAAATTTTTGATGCTATTTTGATGCTGTTTTGATGTATTTTGATGCTCTTGAAGGAAGCCCTATCATGTAATTTTTTTTTACTGATTTGGTGTTCAAGACTCACTTTCTCGGTTGTTTTTCATGTTTTGTAATTATTTTGGTTAAATTTTAGAATATGGTAGTTAGTTGGTAGGTAGTTGGATGGATGGTCTAGAACAAGAAGTTTCGAGCACTCTGAAAAAAGGAAGACGTACAAAAGTTCGTCAGGGTTAGCCTAAGGACATTTTTAATTTTTGTTGTCAGGTGCTTTTTGGCAATATTAAGCATTCAGTTTTTGGACTGGTCTCAGTGAGCAGGTGCCACACTTTCGTCAGGCTCTTAATATGATTCTTGATTTGGAATCAGGTAAGCATGCCTTCCTGTTTGTAATTTATTGTAAAAAACAGTTTAGATGACGGATATAAGGAAGGCAATCAGATTTGGTGGATCAGGCAGCCGAAATGCTTTATGGTCTCATTCACGCTCGCTACATTCTGACTAATCGCGGTATCCAGAAGATGGTCGACAAGTGGAAGAATGAAGAGTTTGGAACCTGCCCTGAAGTCTTTTGTGAGAAGCAAGCTATGTTGGTTATCGGTATGCGTTTTTTACATTTCCGCACAATTTTTGTGCTTTTTAACTTGCAGAACTCTCTGATGTGGCTGGTGAAACTATGGCTCGAGTCTACTGCCCTCACGTTGCGACGTATACATTCCACGCTCTTCTAAGCCTCATCATGCCTTTGTTCCAAATGGCGCTTCTGGGGGGAATTGGCTGGCATGGATTACTCTTAATCAGTTCTTGGGCATCAGGATCATCCTTCTTACGACTTTCTTACGACGAAAATATTTCTCTGACGTCAAATTTGTATTATTGTCGTTTTTCTGCTCAGTAATTTGTTGCAAATAAATATATATCTGGACTTTTTGTGTAGTATTAGTTTTCTTGTAATCGGCCATGGAATCGAAATTGTGAGTTTTGCAGTGGTGCGTGACTCATGAAATAGTGTATTGGAGACTGGTAGAGTTGAAAATCCTGGAGTCACCAAAAAATTAGTTTTTCTTTAGATTGCCTATCTTGGTTTAGCTCAGATTGTAGTTAGAAAGATAGTTTGTTAGACCATTCCACATTGCTACCCAAGACTAGCTTACACTTGGTGAAAATCCGTCTGTACTTGGTTAGATACTTCAGACCTAGATACAAGTATTTAAATGTTTTAGTCATACGGTCGACTCTCTATATAATGGACGTCTATATACAGGACGAAAAATTGGTTTGGTTGGTTTTCATTTGCATTTACTGAAGAGTGTTCTCTATATAAGGGACAAAATTTTATAAACGCTCTATACAAGGGACAAATGGCTCAAAATCTCTAAAATTTTGTATTAAAAATGGTCTCAGATACGCAAAATTTAAATATCGCGGCTGTGAAGCCGCCGTGATACTAAAAATTGCCATTTTTAAGTCACTTTATTAAAGGGACGGCTAAGCCAGGTCCATAAGTGTCCCTTATATAGAGAGTCGACTATAATGATAAGCAAAAGATAAAAAAGTGGTATTAGAAGAGTCTTTGAAGATACAGAATATTGCTTAAGTATTGCCTTTTCCATGAGAAAGAGACCCCTAAAGGCACTTGTGAGAGACTGTTACAGTACATCAAGTTGTTAGAACAGGATGGTAAGGATTGAATCACTAAATAAGATGTTAAAATGTACTAGAAAGTGAATTTTCTGAGAGCATCAAAAAAGCATCAAATAACATCAAAATAGCATCAAAAATTTTGATGCTATTTTGATGTTATTTTGATGCTCATTCCAAAAACGAAACTCCAAGCCATTTTGATGCTCAGCATAAAATTTGATGCTTTTGAGAACTATAGATAATATTTAAAATTGGCCGTAGAATTGTGAAAAATGGCCGTAAAATATTTAATTTTGGCCGTAAACTCGACCTGCCGTAAAATACTGAATTTTGGCCGTAAACTTTTGAATTTTGGCCGTAAACTTTTGAATTCTGGCAGGGTTCGCAGATGTCCTGATTTATCAGGAATTTCCTGATTTTTCAATTCAAATCCTGATTTTTGATCGCCAAAAATCAGGGATTACCTGATTTTTGGAGATTTTTTGTTCAAAATCCTGATTTTTAGAGATTTTTTTGTTCAAAATCCTGATTTTTAGAGATTTTTTTGTTCAAAATCCTGATTTTCCGTTTTTTCATCTGCAAACCCTGATTCTGGCCATAAACTCAAATTAGGCCAAAAAATACTGAATTTTGGCTAAAAATGGTTGGATTTTGGCCATAAACTATTAGATTTTAGCCATTAACTCAGGCTGATTCTAGCACAATTGGTCCACATGTCAATCGGCCCGAAATTTTTTCATCTATCCTAGTGCTGAACAAACTCCATAATTCAACCCAAAATCGTGTGCTGAGCACGGTGTGTTGGGGCCAAAATGCTGTTTTGACTATCTAGAATCTCAATTTGCAATTAGTACCTGGGTAGGCATCCATTCCTAGGTGGTTGACACCTAATTCGATGGAATTTTTCTGAATGAGGCCCTGAAATACTGAACTTTTGCCATAAATTCAACCTGTCTATATTTAGACTATCCATTCATAGACTCCATTATTCCACCATATAAACAACAGATACACAAATGACCGCTTATACATATACATACATTTTACTTATGTGTCCAATGTTTTAATCCAAACATTCTGTTCCTCCTGAACCACATCTCAATCTTTCATCTCTTATCGCACCTATTAACATTCACACCTTATAATCGGCTACATTCCCTTATTTTCGAACAACGACAACAAAAAGTAAACAAAAGGCAGAGAATTAAACAGTCATCGTTGCAATGGTCTTCTTCTTTTTTTCCTAACACGGAGCACTTAAACTATACCCCCACATCCCAAAAATGGGGCAGCATAACACTCTAGCGGCCCGTTTCCGAATTTATGGGTGGCAAACTTTAGAAACGTCCATAAAAAGCCATTATAAGACTGGGACAGCAATCTTTATTCATTACTAAACACATCTCTCAAACGCATGCCAAAATAATGACAGCAAACATGACAACAGAAAAAGATAACTATAACTGATTCTTGTTAGCGCCAGTTCCCTTGAATTGACGAACCACACTGCTGACCGCTTGACTTGCCACTCCAAATAGCTGCCGATTCGCACGAACCCAGGACCTCGATGACGAATAAGGACGAAACCGACGCGTAGCTCCCCTTCATTGTCTGCAGTAATATCTGCAAATTGATGAAAATTAATTTGATGAACCGACCTCGAGCGTGCACGCAAAATATCATACAAAAGGAAGATGGAAGAGACAACACAACAGACACTATGAGTTTCAATGGGCGAAATTCATGGCCAAATTCGAGTTTATGTCCAAAATTCAAAAGTTTACGGCCAAAATTCAAAACTTTACGGCCAAAATTCAGTATTTTACGGCGGCTCGAGTTTACGGCAAAAATTTAATATTTCACGGCCATTTTTCAGTACTTTACGGCCAAAATTAAATACCATCTCCTCTAAAACAGCTGGTTAAATGCTTTGTTCAGATTTCAAACAAACTGATTGATCACATCGTTTTTGCTACACAATGAGGCAAATTTTTTTTATCTTACATACTTGTCCTCACGCTTTATTTTTTTTAGAATCGCCATCACTCTAGTTCTTATTTGGTTTTTCAAGTTTTCAGTGGTCTCAGCAAAGAAACGTGAGCTTCATAGGTTTTTGGATGACACCAGTAAATATATTTAGTCGATCTGAAGCCCTTCTTTCTGGTCGGTCTGATTGCAAGTATCGCCGCTGCCGTGGCTTCGCTCGTTGGCTTTGTACTCATCTGCTGCTTGTGCAAACAAAACCAAGAAGACACGAAGCAGAGGAAGCCGAAGAAGGAAGAAGCTCCTGATTTCTAGGATCAATCATTCAGAAACCGAATGATTGATTTATTTCTAATGTTTGTTCGTGTGTATATGCGGTAGTGGTCAAATAAAGTATATATCTGACATGTTTTTTTGTTCTATAGCCTTTTCTGTATTGGGTCATCCGAGTTGGTTTTAGATGGCTCTGGGGCCTTAGTGTTTTTGGCATATTCAGTATAATTAATACTGCAGTCGATTGTGGATATGAGTGGACGCTAGGGGCCAATATCAATGCTGATTCTTGGTATAAGAGCACCCGTGATTACCAGCCCGGCATGCCCTTGTATCGAGGTTTGACTGTAATACGGTTTCGTAAACAAAGTATCTTCGCAGTAATTCTGCGGTGGCATTTGCTCCCAGCTCATAAGAGGAAAAATTGTCCCCGCCAAAAAAGTGGACAAAACAAATTATTATCGCATTTAGGGCTCCTTCTCTAGACAAAATTTAAAATTCTGTTTTTACAGAACTACAACTGTATATAAGAGCTAAAAACAAGCTTCCGAACAGCCTGGAGAAGAAGATAGTGCCGATAATCAATCTTAGATCCGACAAAACCATTGTTGTACTTATTAGTGAGTTGAGTAAAGCTGTTATATTGCCTTGAGACAAGCCTTTCATTATCCCTAAAAATCCAAAATTAGCCCTGCCAAACTGAATTTTCCGTAATCCCTGTTCCGGCAGAACACTTCGACCGAAACAACTTCATGAACGACTTCACCGAAACGGCAACCGAAACTTTCTTTTTCCCGACAGAACGCGAATGTTTTGGTCGGTGTTTTCGCAAAACACGTGTTCTGTTCCAGTGTTTCGGTGAAGTCTGGGGAGCTTTTTGCAGAACATCGAGCGAAACATGATTGTTCTGCCGGGAAAATTTTTTGTTTCGCCGGAACATCAATATTTCGGTGAAGTATGGGGAGGAAAATAAAGAACAAATGGCAAAAGGGGTGAATCACTCAGTTGACTGGTCAAGAACTCGTAAGCTTTTGTGCTCCATAATCACTTCCAGTATTGCTTAATTTCCAGGTCGTGTTGCAAATTGCAACTGTAAGATTTCTCACTGGTCCCATGAACACATAAAACATAATGGGAAGTTTAACATTGTATTGGATAGCTGCCGACGTAGATCTAATTGATAAAACGTCGCCTTTTTTTAGTGCAGTTTCATGGTTTGGATCCCTACTCAATCGATCGATTTCTCTTTGATTTCTCGAAGATTCCGAGTCCTTTTTGTGGTATGTGTTTACTATGTCCACAACTGTCTTTTCAGGGAGCAGGACGTTTGATCCCCAGGGCTGTTTAACTAGATCTAGGCGTCTTGGGGCTACTCATTTCAAGATCGTGAAAAATACCGCCTAACTCCCCTAAGGTCAGAAATAAAAAGGTTTAAATTGAGGCGTGTTATGTGTTAACAGAAATAAATTCTGCCACATTTTTAGAAAGCTCATGCCCGTGAGTTACACGGAGAAAAGACTAGCGGTTATTTTCTTTCTCGAAAAAAAATTCGGAATTCTGACCAAAGTTAAATGAAGATGGAGCAGTATACAAAGTTGAAAAGAGAACATGCGTCCTACTTGTTTGTGGTTCTAAAGAGAACTGTTTGGGTTAAAATAAAGACTTGGTAAGTGGAAAAGAATGTTTTTAAGAAATGTTGATAAGTTGCTGTTATTCATTGAATTATTTACGAAAAAAAATTCCTTGTTTTTATTGATGTGCTGTGCGGAGAATCTGACTGTATCTGTAGCTTTTCATTTTGCGGATAGTTAAGCTGTGGCGGGTGACTATGGCTGTAGTGTGTGGCCATTCATTGTGCGGACAAGGTGCAATCATACATTTTGCGACATGCTTCAGCAAGCAACCAGTCTACCCAATCAACCAATTAATGGTAAGAAATAGGCAAGGAGTGAGGCCCAAGGAACAGGTGGCTGAACATCAACAACAACAATAAACAATAAATCTCCTGCTGAGGAAGGGGGTAAAAGGCATATCCATCTGCCACATCGCTAATCCCTTTTTATTCCTCCCTATTTCATTAGCCCTACTATTCCACAGGAAGACACAAAGGCCAAAGTCAATTAGATTAATCGAGAGTAGAGGGGCATATCATCCACTTACACCCAAATAACAACAAGTGGTCACTTTGGTTTGCCTGGTAATGGCCTCTGGAACGCACTTGTTGTTGCAGTTGCTGGAATTGGGCTTGATGGTAAGTAAATGTGTGCCACATCTGCTACTACTCATTGGTACCATCGCCATCAACGAGAATTAATAATTTATCGAGGAAAGACATGGATGGAAGGGTGTAATAGTATGCCAAAAAATGTTTATAGAAAGAAAAGTATTGCTAGGTTGTCAATGGGTGAAAAAATGTAAAAATAGAGTTTTTCTAAATTAGATCATAAAAAACCCACAACAATAACACCCCAAGGACGGTTTGGAACAAATGCATATTTTGGTACAGAATTTAGTGCTGAACAACTCTGCAAAAACAGGCGTTTGAGTGTCTTGAGGGCTGTAGGAACTTTCGTAAGAAGACAATTTCGTAAGAGCGAACTTTCGTAAGAACAAACTTTCGTAGAAATTTTTTTTCGTAAGAGCGAATTTTCGTAAGAAACTTTTTCGTAAGAGCGAATTTTCGTAAGAAACTTTTTCGTAACGCGGTTTTCAGTAATATTAGTGATATGTTAAGTTGCTTTTTTTGCTTTTTGATCCTTTTTGACGTTTCGGCGCTAGTAGCGAATACCCGCCCCCAAGCATCCGACCTTTAAAAATTGCTGTAACTACCCTTGCAACAATAAGTTTAGGCTTAGCCCTTAGGCTTGGGGTAGGCCAGCGTACGGAAGTTGTGACTAATGAAGAGTTTGCGCACATTTTCCGGGTCTGGGACATAAATTTGGGTACTTTTTACTAAAGTAAAAAAGTGAAAATCGTTGGGGGGGGGGTATTCGCTACTAGCGTCGATGTTTCTTATAGCTTCTGTGATGTTTTGACCGAAAATAGTCAAGAAAAAAATGAAACAGTCAGAGGGTGGAATCGAACCACTGGTGAAAAAATTCATCCCATCACTTACCTACTGCACCATACATGCCACTAGTGGGAAATAGCTATGTGTAGTATATAATATATGAATTCTAGCTCGGAGTTTTTCACCATGCTTTTGGGTGTTTCAGCTGGTCTCCTAATGGATGAAAAATCCGGGGGTCAACTAATTATCAAAATTTTCAGTCATATGACCTATGATTACCAACTTTTGTGCTCATACAGTTAATAGTCATATAATTAACTGTTCGAAGTGTCAAACAGTGACAGAAAGGCCAAAACAAATGAATCAGATGAAATCCTGAATTAGAAAAATTGATTAAAAGTGAAAAAAAATCGATTATTTCCTCTTACGAAAGAAATTCGTTACGAAAATTCGCTGTTACGAAAAAGTTTCTTACGAAAATTCGCTGTTACGAAAATGTTTCTTACGAAAGTTCGCTCTTACGAAATTGTCTTCTTACGAAATTGTCTTCTTACGAAAGTTCCTACAGCCGTCTTGAGTTCGAAACTTGACAAAACACCTTTTTAAAATTTAAGTCACAAAAAATGGGTGCCAATTTAAGAACGGCTAGTTGACCAATTTTTTAAAATTAATTTTGTTGAGTTAATTACGTATTCGGACTGAGTTTCTCTGTGCTTTCAAATAAAAACCTTAACTTAAAATTTGACTTTATTTGAAAATTTAAAAATTAGTTAAAATAAAGATAAATTTTTTTCCAAAAATTCACTCAATTAATATACATGAAAATTCACAAAATAGATTTCCTCCGTAACAAAAATATTAGAAAAAGGAGTTGTGCTTTAAATGTGGCAGAAATTCAGCGCTTCGAATGGTATGTCATCTGTATATGATTCAGCCATAAAATAGCGCTGTAAAAATATTTTTATTTCACGCAAAAAGTATTGAAATGTTTGCAAAGGGTATTTTAATGATCAAAAAATTTAAAAGTAGAGACAGAAAAATACATTCAGAGCGAATTTCAGGTCAGGGTTTTATCGCCCAAAAATTTCGGGTCAGGGTTTTCCAAAAAAAAAATCACGGCCCTGTCAGGGCGTTGGTCAAACTGTCGGGTTGTAGGGTTGAAGTCAAAAATTTTCTTTTGCGACTGCTGCTCTTCTTCAATAGTTTTTAGCTTTTTTGCAAATACGGGGTGCGGAACTTTTTTTAGTGATTTGATTTTCTCATACAATTTTTTTCAAAGATTAAGTTCTGATCTTTTTTTGTTCGATATCGTTTAATTGCATTTTGTTCGCGCATTCAATAAAATATGTATCATATTTATTTTTTATTTAAGATCGAAAAGAAGATACCGTATCTTCTGTATTAAGTTCCCCGGGGGAGTTATTGTTCGACCTCAAAAAGTGGGAAAATTTGGAGGTCGATTTCGAGATTTTTGGGTGTGCAACCAAAATCTGAAAAGTGGAATCAGGAAAACCCGTGGTAATTAAGAAAATGCAAAAAAAAAAGATTTGCATAATGTGTTCTCTAGGCTGAGATATGAGGTCCATATAGGGGCGAGTTATTACAGAGGGGGGACTTATTAGAGAGTGGGGGGGGGAGTTATATTTTATACGACAATAGGTCCCATTATATTTAAATTATTATATATTTTAATACAGAAAATACAGTAAATGCCACTTTTTAAAGAAAACTTTGCTTTGAGAGAACGGCTTCGCTCACTTTGCTTCTCTCAAGTAGCCGTTTTCTTCGTCTTCCTCTCTGTCCGCTTCTTCGATTGTATACGCCACCGGTTGGTTCAAACGCGCCACCATGAGTTCATACTGTCCCTCCGGAATCGGCCCATGTTCTTTGAAACAGTGCACCTGACCATCCTCACTTCCATCGTGGCATATTGTGACTCCGACATCTCAAACAGAAATCAATTTTTAGGTGAGAAAGCAAGGAAGTCAAAAGACAAACCTTTGAAAGACTTGGCAATAGCTTCGGCCGAAAGTAATTCCCACGCATCGACGACCCACTCCAAGTAGACATCCATTGACGGAGCCTTAGGATTCCCCCAGCAGTGTACTCTTTTTGCGCATCGTTGCTCATCCAGAGGTCGTATCGTTTACGAATATGTGCTTTGAACGGGCCGTTCCACGAAACATCTGGAGCCTAAGCCATAACAAAATTCATTGTGAGAATAAAATAAAATCAGGACAAACTTGAATAAATTTCGTGCAACCCCCAGGAACCACTGCCGTGTGCAGACCAATTTGCCGAAGTTTCTTCACAAGCTCGCTGTTCTCCTTGTTATTTCTTCTTTTGAGGTGACAACGGAAGGAGTCCCATATGAGTAGGCGCTTTCCTCCAAACAGAGAATTTCCAAAGATACGATCCAAGTAGTCGAGCGTCAGTTCATCGTTCATCCAGACAGTGCCCTTCCAGCAAAGCTCTAGCTTGTTCTTGTACTTCTCGACCACTGCCTTTGCTTCCTTGTCCATCCACTTTCGAGGCAGCAGCACGAAGGGCTTCATCTTCTTTCCATCTGAACGCGCAGTCAGCATCACCGTGATCCTTGCTTTGTCGTGACCCGTTGTTAGCACGGAAACCTAAATCGAAAGTGTTAATAGTCCAACATATACCGTATAACCTCTATCAATCTCCGGTAATCCAGAAAGTCTAAATCAAAATAATACCTCTTTTGCACCGAGAACGTCAAGGCACTTTCCACCCGAAGGATCCAAATATACCGCTGTCTCATCCGCCGCATAGATGCTTCGATAACTAAAAGAAAAGACATAACTAAAAGCAACTGAAAAAATTATCTAAACGTTACTTATTCTTCCGACGCGCTTCGGAAACGTAGAGTATGAAGTCGATGATCTTCTGCATGTAGTCGCTTGGAGGTTTCTGACAGACAGTCGTCGGAACACGGAGTCGGAATTTGTGTCGAGCCAAGAACTTGATGAGCCACCTTCTGCTGGCCTAAAATGCGGTAAAAATAGCCAGTAAAAATATCAGAGTTACCAACCTTGAATCCCTCTTCGTCCTTTTCTGAGTTGAACGTCTGGATCGCTCTCTGCTGCAAGATGGCGTGCGGAATTCGAAGCTTCTTGGAACGGCGCTCCCTTACCCAGAATGCTAGTTGCTCATCGAGGTCCTTGTATGTTAACGGCCGCCCACTTCCTGGAAGCTTTTTCTTGAACTTTCCCGCTGGCGACGAATTCCTAAACAATGAAACCAAAATCAACAAAGAAATGAGAAAAGCTAAAATTATTACTTGATGACGTGTAGAGAAGTTTCCTGTTTCTTCCAGTCGCGAACAGAGCTGACATCTACACCAAACTTCGTAGCTGCCTTGTGATTGTTGTTCTCCCTTGCAAATTTGACGACATTCAACTTGAACTCCGCTGTGTAGGATTTGCGAATTCTCGGCGCCTTCACTTCTTCCTGTTCATCCTCAGAGCTGTTGTAGTTAGCGAGTAGATCCATCGACACTGAAACCGATACAGTAAGTTGAAGTAACAAACACATTACAGTATACAACTGTATTGCGATAAAATACGGTAAAGAAAGAAAAGAAGCGACTAGAACGGTTAAAAATGTCCGAAATATTTCGACACTTTTTGCCTCAAAAGAAAAACATTTCAAGTGAAACATATTTAGCGAGGTGGGGGGTGGGGGGCTATTTTAGAGCAGGGGGCTGTTTTTTTCAATGTCCCTCCAAAGGGGGCTATTTTAGAGCAGGGGCTATTTTGGAAGGAGGGCTATTTTAGAAGAAATACGGTAAGACATCACCCTGTTTTCTGGTTAGACCACTTTTGAATCGCTTTTTTTAAGTACAGTCGACCCTCGATAGTAGATACCCCCGATAATAGATACTCCTCGATAGTAGATATCCTTGGCGCATATTTGGTTGGTTTTACTTCAAATAAGGCAAATAGTAAATACCTCCGATAATAGATACCCCTCGATAGTAGATACCCCTAGCCCGGTCCCGAGGGAGTATCTACTATCGAGGGTCGACTGTAATCAGCAAGTTTGAGCATGCTGTGCAATCAAAAAATTGTTTGGAAAAAGTTGGGTTTTTTATTTGAAATTTTAAAAAATTTCCAAAAAAAACTTCATTTGCGTCGACTTTTAATCCTATTTTTATGCAATGAGATGTCTGTATTAGATGACCTCCGCTAGACTCTCAGCTACATTTGAGTATAAATTTAGTCGAAAAAGTAAAAATATTGAGGACATTTTCCAGCGCACTCTTTTGGTGTACCAAATTTGAAATTTCAAAATTTTGAAGTTTTAAGATTTCGAGACATTTTCATTATGTTTTTTATCTTGTTGTGAAATATTTGTATCAGATGACCTCCACCAGACTCTCAGCAACATTTTGAGTATAAATTTAGTTAAAAAAGTAGAAATATTGAGGACATTTTACAGCGCACTTTTAGGATGTACCAAAATTTGAAATGAAGTTTTAAGGATTTAAAGCCACTCCTGAAGTCATTTTAACTGCACCGTTTTCACTTTTACATTGTTTTTTTTTCAAATTTTCTAAAAAATCAAGGAGCAGCTAAAGCCTGGTTAGTTTCACCCTTAACTTCCATGGTGGTGCTGCCCAGATGGCAGTTCTCAGTTGGTAGTACCCACGTGGTGGTACACATACCGTGGTACTTGAGTGGCAAAGGTATCTACTCAGGTAGTGGTGCCTAAATTTCGGTCCTCGGGTGACCGTAATGGTGCAGATGTGCAAGATGGTTAATTAGGCATGCCAGGAGAGTGGTTAGGTGAGCCAGATCGGTGACTAAGTATGTCAGATAAGAAGGTAAGTATCTTAGATAGTGGTCTTTAGATAGCGGTGCATACTTAAGGTACCGCTATCTGAAGGTACACACGAAGCAATATCCAGATGGTAGAACTCATTTGCTGTAACCCAGATAGTGGTATGCGCGTGGTGATACACTACTTACAGGTCGTCTCCAGGTAATGGTCTTTAGGAAGTGTTACAAACGTGGTACTACACAAATGGCGTTACCCAGGTGTTGGTTGGCTGAATCTATATGCCGTATCAGGGAATCGGACTGGGAGGTGTAAATTAAAGCCCTAAAAATATTGACCGAAATTGTTATGCTTTGTTCCCCCTGTTGATTTTTAGCAAAATTTGCCAAAAAAACATTATCGACGATAACAACAAAATAATATCATAACGGATGATAGCGCCTGATAGCTGAGAACCCTTGGCTTAGGCTTTGACTCACTACATGTCTATTGTCGCTGAACTTGTTTGTGTTTGGCAGCCAGGTAACTGATTTTTCGTTGTTTCTAGGACTCGAAACGTTGAATTAAGTCGACCACCGCTCGATATCGAGGTAGATAAATTCTAAAGCGACAAATGACTAAAGTCGACGCCCGATTTAGTGTTCAATTCGATTTAGTGTTCACCTAGAGCGGCCCAGAGTGAACACTAAATCGAGCGTCGACTGTAATGATTTTTATGTGAAAGATGGCAACACAAAAACAAAAAGTTGGTAGGAAATTATTTGTCAAACTTATAGATGGTTTTCCTACTCTTTAAGTGGTTTGCCCTCTTTCATTGTGGTTCGCCCATATCCGAGGAGAAGAAGCTATTGGCGAAAAGAGGCCATTGGCGATGTGATTTCGTTGGCGAAAAGATGCAGTCGGCGAAATGACTCCCTTGGCAAAAGTTTCATTGGCGAAAAGATGACGCCCCGAATAAAAAACTCACGTCAAGCAAATATGTGTGTGTGAATAATACGCAGAAGAAAGGGACACTCTAAGATTGTGCTGTTCTTATTGCCCAATGGCCAAATAAAATCCCTTTCTTCTTTTCCTTTAATTTTTCCCTTTTTTTAATTGAAAAAGAAGCTGGCTCTCCCCTTCCCCATATTTCCTGCCCAATTTTATTGTTTGGATGGCACCTCCCCGACCAGCACACGCATATAGCGCACATACAAAGCAACAACACAATCCATTCATTTGTAGCTCTTTTTAGTGCTGTTACTGCTGGTTCTGATAAATTTAATTTAATTTGTTGCAGTTACCAATTGGGCTTGTCATTGTTTTGTATTTTTACTTCAATTTTACGCACTCTTTTTGTGTGTTTTGTTTGTTTATCAGGAATAGCTTAAGACGCGACTGCAAGCTTCTGAAAAGTTTGAAGCGACGGCATCGCGGCCATGCAATGCCGTTAAATATGACTATAGGTAATTTACGCCCTGAAATTTCAAATTGGGTGAACATATACTACAGTCGCCTCTTGATATAGTGACACCCCCCTCAAGGGTCCGACACTTTTGAAAATGGGTGTCACTATATCGAGAAGCGCGGGTCTTTTCATCAAAACTTTTGTCATTTCCAAAAACGAGCAGCAGAATCGGAATCCTTGCGATTTTTCGCACGTGACTGACAAATCACTTTTGGCAAAAGTCTTCAAAAAGGAGGTAAAAAGTGTGGGACCCTAGGCGGGAACGAACTTGAGGAGGTGTCACTATATCGAGAGGCGACTGTACCTTCATTGATACTTCATAAAGTATTGCAATCAAGACATGCATCAATACTTGATCAAGACTTGATCAGTACTCGACAAAGAAAAGCTTGACCAAGTCTTGATCAATACTTGCAGAGACATTTTTGGTCAAATATTTGTCTGCTTGTTATATTGTTATATAACAATAACTATCTTTTAACTAGTTAGTTGCCTGTGTGTTACGTAAATTTACTGCCGCAAAATCCTAATGATTAAAGTGTCAGTTATTTTACAAGGACTAATCTTCAAATGGCTATAATTTTTTCGTTTTGTACAGATTCCGATCATGCAAAAAAATTTATCAAAATATTTTTCTTGAAGAGTTGTTCTTTTTGTAAGTTAGGTCACTATGATTTTCCTACACTGAAGTGCAAACTGTTAATTTTGAAAATTAAACACCGAATTCGTGGGTACTTATTCGGATGAGATCCCCCCTCCTATTTTTCAAAAAAAAATGACCAAAATAATTGTCTAAACCAGGGTTCTCATCTCAAAGTTTTGAAAAAAGACACTTGGATAAAAAGGCCATTTTGAATTAAAGGCCATTTTTGAAAAAAAGGCCATTTTTGAATTTTTTCCATTACTGAAGAAAAAGGGTCATTTTATCCAGTGCTTATTGCTATTTTGGAGCGAAAAAAAAAGATTTTGACTAAAACCTTTAAAAATAAAAAAGATTTCGGGTCCCAAAAAAAGGACAAATCTTTTTAAAAAGGACGGATGAGAACCCTGGTCTAAACTAATTTTTTCTAATAAAAATGATAAAAGAAACATTTCTCTGGTACCTCGCACTGGTACCTCCTGAAATGGGTATTCACCTATAAAATCCGAGATTTTGGATTTAGCTGAAAGTAATTAAAAACTATTGTACCCTATCCAGAATCATGTTCTGAATAGGGTTGGCAATTAAATTTGCAATAGTTCCAATTCCGAGGTATTTTCATACCCGTAGGTTGAATAGGTAGTGCTCAAATTGTTGTATCTGGGTATCGGTACTTAGGTGCAAGTGCCTAGGTAGTATCCAGGTAGTGGTACACAATGCTCAGGGGTTGGGGACAGGTGGTAAATCTAGATGTCCAGCCAGGGCAATTTCTTTTCAATGTTTTTGCTTCAAAACGGTTTTCTTGCACTAATTACACTAATATAAAGAAAGTTTGTACTTGGTAACAACTGTCATTTAAACGATTTTTTCCATAACTCAAAAAATGCCCTACAAAATTGTATTTACTATTCTTATACTTTTTTTGAAATGCTTGAATTGATGCGAAAAGCAGGCGCTGGACCCCAAAAAACGTAAAAATGTACACCGAATCAGAGACAATTTGGTAAGTGAGCGCATAGATCATCCTATAGAACTGAGGTTGATTTACAGAAAAACATTGTGAATGATAGGAGTTCTAAAGAATTCAAATTAAATAAGAAGGTGCGCATTTAAAAATGTCACAAAAGGGACCAAACGCAGGGCTGTTCACGGGCGGGTTTTGGCCAGCCCAGCCGCTGCTTAACTTATTTTTTCTTTACCTTTCCCGGCCCGAAAGGGAGTTGGCCCGGTTATGGCCCAGCTCTTGCCAAACGCCTGTGCACCCTTTTTTCTACGAATTTAGGGCACTGTTATGATTTACCCCTTTTCTATGTTTATAACTTCTTGAAAACAATGAAAATGAAAAAGTCATTTAAAATTTCATAATTTTATGCAATTTAAAGCGATTGTTTTTGAGTCTTTTTGCAGGCCTCTGGGGCCAGTCAATTTTAGTTTGGCCACCCATACTTTTGGAGGACAGTAGAGTAGCCCTTTTGGGGCCTTTGTTTTTAATTTTCTTTTATTGGAAACAAGTTTTGAAATGTGGTTTTCGGTGACATATTTTTTATTGCTTGCTATTTTGCAAAAAAAATATTTTAATTCTGAAAAAGAATTCAGAGCACTATTTTTTCCCAAGGAACGTCCGAGCTTTTGTTTTCAAATCTTGCTAATTTTTTTTTGAACAATGGAATAGTGGCAAATTTGCAATAAATTTAAAAATCAGGGTGTCGAGAGATGGGTATGTTTTCTTGACTTTCATCCAGTGAATTCTTGACTTCAAGGAAAATAGCCTTCTTTGCTATGTAAAATACTATCGAGAAAAAGATTTTGCCACTGCGCCATGCAAACACGTCTGAAAAATACTAAAGGAAACATTTTAGGCGTTTTAAAAAGCGGTACATTTCAAAAAATTCTATTTTAACCACTTTATAGGTCAGCTAAAAACCAAAAAATATAATTTATCACACCAACATTTTTCCTGCAAGATTTTTTTAAATAGCTTTATCCGGCTGCACAATTTCTGTGATAAAAATCGAAGAAAGAACGTTTAATTGTTGGTTGGTAGAGGGGGAAAGTGGACCCAGATGTGTCCTCTGTTTTTTCCAGGCAGCCTTTGTTGCTTTAATTCTCCTTTTTTATTGGCACAGAAGTGTCATCAAAGACACACATCATTTTTTCGCCACTTTTTATTTAACTAACCATATTGCAACTTTACAGCACTAAATTTTTCTTTAAAATGTGTTTGCTTCTGACGGGATTTGAAAAGTCAAAGTCGGACTACCGACTTCTACCTCGATTGTGAGTTAGCCTTAAGGACCTACATCTCAGCTCAAAGCAAACATTTTAAACAGTTGTTAATTACATGAATTCTACTGACTTTGTTCATCCAACAATTTTGAGATCGACCAAAATTTATCTACTTTAAAAGAGCTGAAAAATGGTACAGAAGAATATTATAGAAACTGGGTCTATAATTTCAAAATCGCTGTCGAATTTCAAACTCCACTCAAGACAAAAAATTTAAACATCGAATCTATTGGACAACACTTTTTTTTGTCGCAAATCGACTTTTTTTTATGATTAGTCAAAGAGGAAAGGGTAAAGTCTGTATATGTGGTTTATTGCTGAGCCTTGGTCTCAAAGCTGATCTTTTACTTTCTAAAAATAATATTTATTTCTTTTGGATTTTTACAATGTTTCTGTGATTTCGAGAATTTTCAGCGATTTTCAAGCCAAATTTTCAGATCCCTGCGACGATGTAAGGACCCTTCTTACAAGGAAACCGCCCGAACTGTACGATCAAATTCGCAAATTCTGTTAAAACTTCTAGAACATAGCCGATTTATATAGTGTAGCCGGAATATTTTTGGCGGACAGCGACAAAAATTTCGAGTTCTAGGTCAAGAAAGCGGAAAACCCCAAAACGCCAATTTCGGATATTTCAATGCTCCAGTTCTCGGCGTTTTGCTCGTCAAGTGCCAAATATGATTATTATGACCTTATGTTACTTTTTGATTTTACGTCTGATAGTGATCTTTTCAGAAATTATTTCAGAATTTTCTGAAAACTAAAATTTGACTTTTCAGAAATTTCTGAAATAATTTCTAAAACGTGAACTAAAGACGTGAAAGCGAAAAGTAACATAATGTCATAATAATCAGATTTGGCACTTGACGAAAAAACACCGATAATTGGAGCACTGAAATATCTGAAATTGGCGTTTTGGGGGTTTCCGGCTTTCTTTGACCTACAACTCAAAATTTTTGTCGCTGTCCGCGAAAAAAACTCCGGCTACACTATACAAATCGACCACGCTCTACAAGATGGCTTTAACAGAATTTGCAAATTTGATCGTACAGTTTGGGCGGTTTCCTTGTTACAGTCAACTCCCGATTTAGTGTACACCCTGGGGACCGGCTCCAGGTGTACACTAAATTGAATGTACACTAAATAGAGGGTTCATTTCAGTCATTTTAATTAACCGCCGGCCAAATGATTTAATCCAGGTGTACACTAAACCGAGGTGTACACTAAATCCGGTGTACACTAAATCGGGAGTTGACTGTAGTTGTTTAAAAGGCTCTTTTTAAGTATTCTTATAGAAACTCATAGACAATCCATCTTAAATACACATTAAAAAGTTTTTTTACTAAACATATTGTCTCAATACAAAAAACGTGTTGGACACAAGCTCCACACTTTCAACTTTTATTTTGTTTTTCTGTCCAAAATTTTAGACTTATTGGATGTAGGTCCTTTGAAACCGCCATTTTAATTGACTTTTTATGGCTTGGAAGCATGTGCCTACCCCAAATGAGCACTGGGGATAAGGAGTTGTCACAAAAAAACAACAATTTTCCAACTCATTTCGCCTTGTTACCCTTAAGGCAATAGCACCACCCATAGTAGCAAGAAATTTAGCCCTTTTATGCGGATAAATAAGTTGAATTATTCCGTATATACTCGGCGTTTTCACTTTCAATTTTATAAATTGCTTAGTGGAATGCTGCTGCTGTTCTACCAGGAAAATTGGTTTGTTTTGGTCAAATCTATGTGAGCATAATAAATTTCTTTTGTTTTTTGAGTTTTTAAAAATTATTATGTGGCTGAAGTTCAATTCACCAGTTAAAAGTCCATTTACTACAGCAAACTCCCCTGTCGGCAGCAGGGTGCACATATCGTTTTGGGAAAGGGGCGTACAATCATAAAATGGGGGCGTTTATAAGAAAAAATTTGCCAAAAGGGGGCGTCAAACTGATCAAGACAAAAATGAACAAAAATTATATTTTATGACACTTTATTCAGCCAGAAAACAATCGAGCCATTCAACAACAACACAAACTCATTTAAACCAATCATATTTCTCACTGGACCTGGCTTTCTTCATTAAATTTTTCTTGGAAAGGAAGTAGTCGTAAACATCGATGCAATCGAAATCAGTGTTGATCTTGACATAGATGAGAGCATTACGAAAAGCATTAAATGTAACACGTTTTGGCTTTAAACTTTAAAGTTTAAAGTGGCACACAAATTACATTACTAGCAAAATAGACACTAGTAAAATAAGAAAACAATAAAAAGTGGCATAAACCTTTTAAAAGTGGAAACTTTAAGGAAAAACGTTTAATGTTCGCCCCCTTTTCAAAATAAAAGGGGCGAAATATCCAAAAAGGGGGCGAACGCCCCAAAAGGGGGCGATATGGGCACCCTGGTCGGCAGGTTCAGTTCAACGTTTGTTGTTTTTGTTGCTGGAAATATCCGTATGTTCAAATTCTATTGTCCTGCTCTTTATTATTTTTGAGGTTGTACCATAAATTTCATTTTAGCATGGATAGACGTGTTTCTCTTCTTTGTAACAAGCTATTATTTTGTTTACGAGTAAATAGAGGTGTAGGACCGGAAAGTAGGACGGCTGTTTATAATATTAATGACTTTTTTAACAAAAATATTTTCACATTGTCACATTTATTGCAATTATCGTAACTTTTTTGCATAAGAAGCATTTTTTCTTATTTTGTTTAGAGTAGCGTAAACTACAGATTAGACTATTGAATGAAAAAAGTATGCATAAAACCCGCTTAGGCGCTAGTTTAAAAAATCGCGAAGGTTTCGATTGATCTTGTAATTCAGTTGGAGACGTAACTGAGCAAGATCCTGGGCCTAGATTTTGGAATCGAATTTTGACCAAAAGTGAGATTAACATTTTTGCAAGCGACCGATCGGAGACTGTTACATAAAAAAGTTAGACAAATACTTGGTTTCAAATCAAAAAATTTTTCACTCTTGCTTGTTTTGCCTATGATATCGGCCAAAAATTGAGATCAAGATTGAGATTTCAAAATTATCAGCCAAATTCTGGAACGAGAATTTCGGTTTAAATTTGAGCGAGAAAGCAAACAAAAATTTGTCGCGTTTCCGTCTCCTATTTTAGTATCTTTTGCTTTGCCTCTACTATTAACTTCATAATTTAAAAAAAAAAAGCACAAAAATTTAGGTTAGGTCAAAAGTTCAAAGGCAAATCTACTAAAAATGCATTTTCATCTGTATTTTATTCCTATTTTCTTCTACTTTTGTCCATAACTGGGAGAATGCACACCTCGCAGTCCAGCCCCAATTGCATGGAAGCGGCTGAGTCAGAGGCCGGAGATAGGTTTGAATTCGCCCCTCTGGTCTCCAGCTATGCTTCCCGCCTAGATTAATGGACATCACAACTTCTCTGGCAAGTCCTAGCTCGTCAAGTTTTCAAAAGCAGCCTATAAGCATGGCCTTAAATACTACTACAAACAACTATAACTACCGTCCTATCTACTTGCCTTACAAACCACACACCAGACAACGAAGATTTGTGGAGCGTAAGTCCATTCTTTAGAGCATTTTGTATGAAGTGAAAAAATCTGGATTAAATATATAATTTTAAAAAGCTGATATTTGTCAGGATTTGTAACAGCACCCAAAAAATAGAAATATAAGGGTCTTATACGGTTTTTATACAAATTTTAAACAACCAGCACACTATTTTACACCACAAAACTTAAACGCGGATTTTTTTATGTCATTATCTTGCTTTTTCATTTAATAATTTATTTCAGTTTGTTATAGAGACTGCAGGCAATTTGTCCACATCTCTGCATACCTTGTCTTCAATGACTCATCGTCCTAACTGTTCCTCGTCATCTTCTTCTCGCATATGCGGGTCTGTTTTAAAACGTATGAAAAAAGTAAAAAGATGTTTTGAAGACTCTATACAAGTCTGCTAGATTCCTTGTTCCCCCCACCCCACGTTGTTTTTTGAAGTTTTTAAAGCGAAGCCTTGAAAAAAAGCCCAGGATTGGCCAGCTTATATTAATTAATCGCTGATTCGAATATCAATTTGTATGATGTTTGAGTCCGTCCTAACATACGCTAAACGGACTATTTTACCTGGTTCCCTTAAAAATAAATAAAAATTTAAAATTCTTCAAAAAACAAAGTAAGCTATCAAGTGTATCGTACAGGGTGGCACAAAAGAACAGTCACACTTTTAAATAAGTTATTCAATCGATTTTTTTTCAACCTACTTTGAATTGTGTTTTTTTTTAGAAGTAGCTGTTTTTTTTTGATTAATCAGGTAGCTTACTTAAGTTAGAAAGAAAGAGGTACATGAAAGAGCATGAAAATTTACACAGTAGAATAGGAACATCCGATAACAAAAAATTGCTTAAGCCTAAAAATTACAAATAAAACAAAGAGAAGGGACCAAAAATATTTTGGCACCGGCAAATTTAGTAGGGCTCTCGTAATAAACGATAGTCACATTCGACGAAATCATTCACATTTACGACACTAGTAGCAAATATCCCCCTTCAATTTTTCCGTTACAAAAGTGAAAAATACCCAGATGTATGCGTCAGACACAATAAAAAACTGCTTAAGACATTTTTTAGTCCAGGCTAACATACGGTGGCCTACCCTGCCTAAGTCTAAAAAGGGTAGTTATAGCAATTTTCGAAGGTTCAGATTGTGAGAGGGGTTATTTGCTAATGTTGTAAATTCACTTTTTTGCTTTTTGCTATTTGAAGCTCTAGAAAATTTGTTTTTTTTTCAAGCCGAATAAGCATGTATTCACCTGAATCCATTCCAAGCCTAGGCATCACAAAAGCCTAGAGCTAATTAGAGATGGGGAAAAGCAGCCGCTCCCTACATTAGAAATTCAAGTGAAGGTGTGTTGGGCAAAGTTTATTTCTATCATCCAAATCTGTGAAATAGGGTTGCCTATAGAAACACTCTTTTTTGGCCACCACTGTTCCCTCGGCTGAATAACTCAATTGTGTGGCTGCTAGGTTTTCAGGCGCTGCCACTACTACTAGTAATCTAATTGTTTCCTTTATTTGTTTTCATACTCACACACCTTTCTTTTTTTGCTTACTTAATAGTGGTTTTGAATAGGTTTACAAAAAATGTTTTCATAATAAAAATTTTGTTTGGAAAGTGTAAATACATTTGTGCTTTGCTGGGTTTTTGCTTTGTGATTAGACTTTTTAGTGTAGTTTTTAAAAGGGAAATTAGCTGAAGATTATTCATTTGTAGTTTCTCATCGTTCTAAATTTGAAAAAACGAGTATTTTTTTGGTCTATGCAAAATAGGTTATTTTTAGCTAGTTTATATGATTTTTGTTTGGGACAATTAGTGATTGGTGTAGTTTTGATTTGGTTGGTGAAAAACCTTTTTTCAAATAAAAAAAATTCTGACCATTTTCGAGAAAAAAGGTCATTTTGTTCAGTGTTTTTTACTATATTAAGCGAAAAAAAATTTGACTAAAAATTTCACACATAACAAAAATTTAGGGTCCCAAGAAATTTCAGAAGTTTCTTATGTAAAATATTTGTAAATTAAGTATCAGATTATTTAAAAATTTTCTTTGAGATAGGGGAACAAGATTAACCAGAAGAAGTTTTAGGGAAAAGTCGACCCTAGTAGAGAATCGAGGGTTTTTTCCTTGCTCCTCCTGTTGTTCATTAAACGTACTTGTTAAGCTTTTGGTAGGCCAGCGTATGTTAGGATGGACTAAGAAATGAGTCTAAGGTATGTTTGAGCCGTCCGAACAAATTATGGACCACCCTTGCCTAAGTCTTAGCCTAAAAAATCTTTAAAAAAGATCAGGGGGATCAAGGCAAAAAAACCCTGATTCTCCACTAGAGCCGAAAAGCCTAAGGTTCCATCTAAGTATCGGCTGTTTGAATGGCTAAGAGTAAGATCCAAAAATAGGAAGAGGACTATAGAAAGGTGCATCACGACCTAAAGATAACTATGAGGGACGGGTTCGCAGTCTTTATCATTTCCCTTTGATCCATCAGCAATCATCTATACCATTCAAGCGCTCTACTCTAATTTAATAGCTGGCTTCTCACCTCCTCTCTGACATAAACGAGCACGACAAGGATGCAGATAAATTGAACTATACCACCATCTGCCAATTAAACCCTATCCTCGAGACTGCTTAGTAAGCCATTGACAATAGAGAATGTTTTTCGGAATAAAAATAAGGCGCTTAAATTGAAAATTTTTCACTTTGGAGTTTTTTTCGACTGGTGGGGGCAGGGTTTGATTGATTAGTGGGGCATATAGTTCAACTATACACCGGACTGATTGGTTGTTGCCAAATCTCCAGATTAAATCTAGGAGAACTTTTTTAACAGTCTGATACTTAGTATAATTTTTGTGCCAATAATTTGGCATTTACTTTTTTCAAGGATATCACACATCATCTCTATCATAATTAGTTTAATGCAAAAAATGAGATAAAAAGGTCGTGTATTTTGCAGATTATCTCCTTTATTTCTACTTTAAGAGCTTATATAAACTTTAAAAGTGATTAAAATTGTCTGTTTGCTAAGAAATTAGCAGTCAAATTTTTTGTTTAGTATCCGCAAATAGATATTATTACTTATGATTTTATACTTATAACTGGTGTACCAAAAGTCCTTGGGGAGATTTTGAGCTCACTTTTTAAAATAAAAATTTAACGATGAGAAAATTCCGAAAAATAGGTTTTCTAGCCCTGAATCTGCTCTTTCAAATAGCATATTGCTTTAAGCTTGACTATTTTGAATAAGTCACTATTTGGCTCCAAACACTTGTCTGGTCATTTTGAGAAGGTTACCAACGTTTTCATCACTTTAACTGATCAAATATTTTATTGAATTTTAAATGTCACTACAAAATTTCATCACCATGTTGTAGCGCAGCTCAAGAGCTACAAAACCCATATAACAGAATGATTTTTGAAGATCTAAGTGTTGATATATGGCCTTTTGGAAAAAATCGATTTCTTGAAAAATTGACCAAAATGAAAGTTTTTGCCAATTTTTCGGATTTTGGTCATTTTTTCAAGAAATTGATTTTTTCCAAAAGGCCGTATATCAACACTTAGATCTTCAAAGATCATTCTGTAATATGGGTTTGTAGCTCTTGAGCTGCGCTATAACATGGTGATGAAATTTTGTAGTGACACTTAAAATTCAATAAAACATTTGACCAGTTAAAGTGATGAAAACGTTGGTAACCTTCTCAAAATGACCAGACAAGTGTTTGGAGCCAAATAGTGACTTATTCAAAATAGTCAAGCTTAAAGCAATATGCTATTTGAAAGAGCAGATTCAGGGCTAGAAACCTATTTTTCGGAATTTTCTCATCGTTAAATTTTTATTTTAAAAGTGAGCTCAAAATCTCCCCAAGGACTTTTGGTACACCAGTTAAAGTAAGTGTTTTTAGCCAAATTTCATGTAGGTACTATTGTCGAATTTTTTCGCCTTTCACTTAAGCTTTGCATTTTATTTCTTTTTTCGCTCTTCTTACGTGAAATTTTTTTTGACTACTCTTTTGTGTGTACCTTTTTCTCTAACCCTATAAGGCTCCAAAAATATGTATTCTGCTATCGAACTCGTGCTCAGTGTCAGAAAGTGGCCCAAGACATATTGGAACTACCCCAATGTACAACACAACTGATAAAATAATCTGATTCTTAAAGAATTTGAACTTTTTTGACCTTTGGGAAGTGTGCTTGCCAGGTAGCAGACCGTAATTTCTCTAATAGAAGGTCGGTCCCCCTCTCTTATAACACCCCCTTGTAATATAACACCCTCTCGAGAGAGGTTGAAAATATAACACCCGGTTTTATTATTAGAAGAAGTACGGTAGTTCCTTCATGTTTTTGAAGTTAGTACTATAGCGTCATCTTTTAAATACTTTTTGTCTAAACATTCATGTGCAGACATATTATGAAGCTTATATTTGCATGTGTTCCAGCCTTTTCTATATTTGGCTACTTATAGACACATACTTCTGGAGCATATACTTTTTTGTTGCTATCTTAAGACATCCTAGATATTATTGTTTCACTATTTTTTTAATAACGAAAATTGTTCTTAGGTTAGATTCATATGAGAAATTGAAGAATTTTTTTACAAAAATATATTTATCTATTTGTCTCAAAATGCCAATCCCGATTGGCCCAGATGGGCGCACTCTTGTCAAAGGAGCTACGGTCACACTGGCTTCGCCTAGAATGAGGTTTTTAAATATTGCAAAGATTCCGATTTCGCTGATTGTTTTTCAGTAATAAAAAATATTTTTGCCAAAAAAAACAGAAATCTTACAACATTCAACTTTTTTAAAAATGGGCGGACCCCAAACGAAAATTTGAGCCTTATATACAACTTTCACTGTAAATAATGTTTTGTTTAAGACATTTTTTGATTTAGTCAGTCTGGACCGCTGGAAAGACGCCACAATAAAAGGTGATTATTTTAAATATTCAAAGTATTCAAAAAAGGCATGAAGTCCGAAAAAATCTAATGTTCAAACAGAATTCGACAAAATTTTGCCAATAAATGGCATATGGCTAGCACTAAAATAAGAATTATTTCAAGGTGGTAATTTTCTAAATTTTAAATTGAAAGTTTTGTTGACTGAAATGACTTAAATCAAAAAGTAGGGTAGCTGGCGGTCGGTTTTTTTGCGACTCAGTCGGTTTTTTTGTTTTCCTGATTTTTCGAGACCCGTCTTTCGGTTAATTGGCTAAATACCTGTTTTCGGTTTAACTTTTCTATGTTCCTAATTCGACTTCAGCTTTTTACAAAGTCCTCCTAAATACGATGTTTTTAGCTGTGACTGGAGCCAACCAGCCAACCCTCTAAGCAGTAGTGCCATAGATGGGGCAGGTGGATCAGGCAGTGCTAGGGGATTTCCCATGTTATGAACGCTTTCCTACAACAAAATGACGCCATCAGTCTACGCTCTTTCAACAACCCCATTGCTCAGGTGATTCTTTTTATATATATTTCAAGCATTTTTATGGAAAATTTTCTATAAAAAATATTTAACTCAACTTGATAGCGTAATTTTCTCTATTTGAGAATTTCGAAAAATAAATGGTGTGAAAGATGGGAATCAAAGACTATTAAATTTCAAATTCTTACTTCCTGTGTTTATGTAATATCAAGCACTTTATTCTGAAATCTGTCTTTTTTGGTCAAAGGATTTGTAAAATAAAACCAATAGTAGATGAGATTAGCCAGAGTAGAGAATAACATAAATTTTGTAAATGATAGTATTGTATAAAAATGGCCTACTTTTGAATGAGGACCGATGATTCACCTTGATCTCCCTATCGTTTTTTGGGCAAGATTGGCCAGCTTATGTTATGATGGACTCAATTATGAATTTAAAGCAGGTTCTCAAGTCAGTCACACTAAATCTAAGACAAAAATTAAAAATTTAAGATTCTTGTCTAAACACAAAGACAATCACGAAAATACACAACAATTATCATAAAGTATTCTCTTTATTATAAAGACGACGGAGACAACAACAAAAAGTGATAAAGTTGAAAAACCAAACATTAAAGGGCATGCTCGTCGCCGATGGGAATATTTTGAAAGGCGGTACCAGCGAAATTCAAACGAGAATTAGTTTGATAAGATATTGGAAAAGTCGAGGAAAAATTATACCTTCAGTGGGAACCGAACAGACGACCAACTTTCGCAGTACGCCGTCGAAGCGTTTTTCATTACTTATTCCCCGCAGGGTACTCAACTGAACTTTATTTTAAAATAATTCTCGTTTGAATTGACCTGGTACCCGCCTTTCAAAAAATTTCGATCGGCGGCTAGCATGCCCCTTTGAAGTATTTTTCTTAACCTGAATCTTATTCAATCACGGCGTGACAAGACTTGAGCAATAAGATTTGCAACAGATTACAAACTATGAAATTCCCTTGTACAGTCGAACCTCGACAAGCCGGCAGCTTGGTCTAAGCGAATTTGGTTGGCCACAGAAAAATTTTATCGAACTGACGCTTCGATAATCCGGCACATTGTGGACGTTCCCTAGGGGTTCCAGGTTTGACTGCGTCGTACACTGTCTGCTGTCGTACTTGTCGCCACACCTTTGCATCAAAAATAAAAAACAAGCAATTCTCAAATTTTAAACCAAGACATCAAAAGTCCATTGCAATATAAATAGTGGGATTAGCACACATCATGTCTCAAAAATGTCTTTCTCCAAAGTGGAACTTCCAACAAATATTCCAAAAAAGGCAGTGAAAAAGGAAGCAAAAGTAAAAAAAGGGAGAGGCCAAGTGGTCCAACACCAAATTAAATTTCGGCTTTGATTCTCTTTTTTACTCGCTTTAATCGATTCACTTGGTGGTGGTGGGGTAGTGCCAAAAAGGTTGTTCTGGTGACTCTCCACCATTTTAAGCCAATATTTACTTTGGATTAAAGTGCCAACATCATCTGCTGTCTCAAAACTGTATATTTGTATACCATTGTGTTCGTTTTTTTCATAAAATTGTTAAAAGTTGAGACAAATGGTTTGTGAACTTGTGATAGGTGATAAATTATTGCTTTTTGGCGTTTTAAAACTTTTTTTGTCTTTATGAATAATCTTAGCTAAAGGCGCATTCACAATGAGGGTCTGTTTTTGGATGCTAGAACAAAGTACTCACTAAGAATTCGAAAACACAATCTTAGCTTTTTTTACTATTCCCCAAAATTATTCAGCTTGTGCGGTTTTTTTAGTTTCCAGGTGCTTATGCAGCTTTTGACATCATGTAGTTGAGGTTTAGGGCTACCAAATGAGCTATTGACTGAGTAAATATTGCTTCAAAAACTCAGATAAAATTTTCAGAATCCGCCTAAGAATCCTATCGCGTATTTGAGTGCGGATGCTTGGGCGGATTCCTTATTTTTTACCTCAATTTTTTTAACAACATCTACATTACTAATGGCTTATCTGGTAACCCTGAATCTTAGCTACAAGATGGCACCAACAGAATCATTTTTGAAATACCAAAAAAGAAGTTATGGCCATTCCCGAGTCTAAAGTCTCGTTTAGCCACCGAAAACAGCCTCCTTATCGTCAATTCAGCTTAAGTCACTTTTTGCAGATTTTTTCATCGAGTTTAAAGGTCACTATTCTGACCGTTTGGCTGGAGGAAAGCATTATAAAAAAATATAAGGACTAGTGGAAATTATACCCAATTTTTTTGCTTTTCATAAATGTAGCTCAGACTATTAGCTGCATTTTGGTATATACCGTATTTACTCTAATAAACAGCCCCTTGCATTCAAAATCGGCTTTTGGCATTGTGTTTTGACCCCTTTTTTGAAGACTTCTCTCAATGAAATTACTACCTATTCCATAGCTAGTGGGCCGAAAATGAAAAATAAGTGGTAACTTGCCTGACACAGGTTTAAAAAAATCGGTCAAAACACAATGCCAAAAAAACTATTTTTTTAAATTAAGCAAGGCCTTTCACTGAAATAAATACGGCTATATGGTTGGGTTACCCAACTTGGGTACTACCGATTAAATATAGATAAAAACACAATTTAAAGTGAAAAAATTATTGAATTATTTTGTACATACCGTATTTGATCTATAAATTGGGTCCTCTCTGATAATTGACCAGCTCCACCTTGAGGTTTTAATCGATTCACTTTGAGGGACCTATATTCCAGCGTAGATCAAAAAATTCGCCAATATTTTTATTCTATGTTACTTTTGACCTCAATTTAACGCACCGTGAAAACGAGCATGGTTATAGTTGGCGTCGGAGCGAAAAACTCGTTTATACAAAAGTTTCTCCAACTCCAATGATAACGCCAATGTTAATAAAAAAAAAGTCATTAGAAAAAACTATGAAACAATTTTAAAGGGTGGGAATGTTCTAACAAAAGAACGTTGTTGCCTACAAATACACAACCGAAAATTCAAAATATTAAAAATGAGTCATGTAATAACACGAGTATACATCCCCAGAAACTCCAAATACGAAAATGGCTGCTCTAAATCTAACTACAATTCCTTGTTTGCAATAATAATAAATAAGGTGTTGTTTCACGCGAATTATGTTTTTGCTGGGGCTTAAGCTGTAATTATTACTATTATTTCTTTTAAGAAGTCGAATAATAATATCATAGTATGATTGCATGTTAATGTGCTTAACTCGCACGCCTAATTTTATCTTTTTATAAACTGCAAATAGACGACAACAGGACTTTGAAATCTTTCTATGTCCCAAAATCCCATATTCATAATTTTTGTGGCCACATTTTGGCCACACAGACGTACGAAAAACATATTTTATGGGAGCACAGAAAGACATTTTTGAAAAAAAATTCAACATTTGGCCGAGTTTCTTACAAAGAGGTACTTTTCTAAACTTTCGAGATGTTTCATTGGCTAAATTTGAGGATTGTCAATTGATCTTGCCAATTGACTGCTATTGACTGCTAGAATGGGCCAAAAAATTGACCACTGATTTTTTCATTGTATTCTTAAAAAATTTCACAGTTGATTATAACAATTTCGTTCATGATTTATTAGTAATTATAAAGATCATATAAAAGTGGTGTAATATAGTACAAAAAGTTGAACCCAAGGGAAGTCAGAAAAAATAAGATTTTGGCCTTTTATCCTTTGACGCCTCCCTGTATCTGATTATGACCTTTTGCGATCAGCTTAAATTTTTCAGTCCATCTTTTACTTTTTAAATGATTTATTTCATTTTAAGACTATAATTTGCTTTTTCAGCCAAAACAAAAGCAGTTTGTGTAAATTTCTCTATATAGTTCACGACTTTTGTTTTACCAGTACAAAAAAGATTGATTTTTAAAATTCAAAAGCTCCATTCTTCCCAGAAGAATAGACGCATATCCAGGCAACCACACACACAAAGGACAACCTAAAAGCAGCAGCAATATCTGTGTTCAAAAATGCACAAATCCGCTTTTAAATTTGGGCTTTTCACAAAAAGACAATACTTTTGTTTTTTTTCGGCTGGTGAAGTCACCCAAAAGTGGTCTTGGGAGTCAAAGTGTTCATCCATTGGGCTCTTCACATTTTTCACCATATGGTTTAGGTGGAATAAGCCTTACTAACCACTTTTTGTTTTTTTTTTTTTTTTCAGTTTTCTTTTTGCTGTGAAAAGTACTGGGAAAAAGTAGATGTTTTTACTATGGATGTTTTTATACCTTTTGCTTGAATATGACTCAGGTTTTAGTCTATTTGGAAGTGGTTGAGTTTAAGAGCCTCTTCAGTTTTTCTTGCAAAATTTGAACCTACAAGCGAATACTCGCCAGCCGCCCCTCCCCTCCCCCTCCCGCCAACGATTTTCACTTTTGAAACTTTAATTATAAAGTACCCAAATATATGTCCTAGACCTAGACAGACATTAGGTCTGTAGTCAACCATCGGAACATACCTTTTGATTTAACAACTTCGGAATTTATAAAACTTTATAAAATTTTAGTAGCATAACTCGCTTTTATGCATTTTGATTAAGTTATTATATATTTTTTTGAATACCAGTAGAAGTACTATTAACAATGTTGCGACCCCCAAATGAAGGGGCTCCTCACCAGTATAACTGTAACTATTTGCCTGTGCCAACTGTGGCTCGTCCCACAGCAGCAATACCCTACTTTCGCCTAACTATCAGTCTGAGTCTGTGGATATTCCATGCTCATCATCTAGAGATGAAAGGAGAGTTAGCGAGGACAAAGAATCACCTATTATTTGCTCACTCTCAGTCAATGAGAATAGTGTGGACAGGCGTAGAAATTCAATGTTTATTGTAAGTCAAAAATTTGGAAAATGCAAAATATTTTTGTCTTGAAACGAAAAACAAAAGTGTCAGCAAAGAGTTTGTTCAAAGGCTCGCTTACCAACAATTCAAAATTTTAAGTTATCTGCGCATTCTTGGTTTATAAGCTTAATTTAGTCAAAGTGCAAGGTTATGTTAAGTGCAATGGTCATTATGTTGTAGTGCAGATCTATTTATACCCAAATACAGACCTAAATCCATTTAAAAATGGTCAAAATGGGTACTTTTGGGTTGTCCCAAAACTTAATTTTTTATTTATCAGAACTTTAAAAAATGCCTTTTTTGAACTCCTGAGGCCATTTTAGGTCAATACAGGGTGTTTGGAAACACTTCGAAAAACTTGGTTTGGGGGGGGTATATCCAAGTAGCGCCTAAAAATCTAATTTTCCGCAATAACAGCCAAGGAGGCCAAATAAAAAACAACAGGAGAGACCAATTTGAAAAATGGAGCAGATTCAACATTAGAGTTGAAATTTTCATTTTAAAATTAATTGATTTATTTTGGCTAGTTTGTTCTAAAGAATGTAAACTATTTGTTTTCAAAAGCTTAATCCGAAATATCAATTTTTTTTCTAGATTTCCAGAAAGAAATAGTTCTTTAAAAACAGATAAAGCAAGTCAATTTACAAAATAATTGATACTATGTTTTTTTAAAAAAAATTTCTCATAAAGTTTTGTTTTAGGTGAGCACAGATATGTGAGTTTTAGATTTAGAATACAGTTTATTTTTAAAACTTATCATCTTCATCTTAAGATTGCGAGTCAGTGGGTACACAAATCAGTTCAAAAATTTGCTCTCGACAAGATCTAGACGTGAATCAGGACCGGGCGGGCTATATACTCAAGGCAGTTTGGGTCAGTTTCATTTTTTTGTAGAAGCACACTGCTTGACAGGAGCAGTCTTGGCCAATCAACCAGCCGGTGGATTACGATTTTTGCGGTTTTCAAATCTTGTATGAAGGTTTTGACTTTACTTTTATGCGAATTTTTTTTGTAAATTTATACTCAAAACGTAGCTGGGAATCTTAGCTACATTTGCTTCTTAATAAATTCACTAACAACACAAAAAATCGTATTGAAATTTCAAAAGTATGGGCCGGTTCATCGCCTAGTTGATAAACAATCAACTAAGTGATCAACCGGCCCATACTTTTGAAATTTCAATACGATTTTTTTGTGTTGTTAATGAACTCATCAAAAAGAAAATGTAGCTGAGATTCCCAGCTACGTTTTGAGTATAAATTTACAAAAAAAATTCACATAAAAGTAAAGTCAAAACCTTTATACAAGATTTGAAAACCGCAAAAATCGTAATCCACCGGGCTGGTTGATTGGCCAAGACTGGACAGGAGCCGAAAATGCGTTTTTTCGAAAGGTTCAGTTTAAATTTTCGTTAGCCTTGGTCTCCTTCTCTGTCTTCGTTTGTTTGGTATTTTACCCCTTCGCCAAAAGAGCTTCTTTGTGCATTTAGAATCATGCATCTTGCTCGGAATGATGCCTAAGGTAACTGACTGCGCGCATCTCTAACTCTCAAGCCATCAAGACCACACGCCCACAAGCCTCACAAGTCTCCAAGCCACCTGCGCCCCCTTCGGGGGCGCAGGTGCTTGGTTGCTTGGGGTTGAGATGCGCACACAGACATACCTTAGACACAAATCACTCGAAAGTGACCCTGGATGCATGAAAAAGCATGCATACCAGAGTTTATTTATGCGATAGACCCCGGTTAACAAAACGATGTTCAAATACTATTTTGTAGGTTTATTAGAGTTGACCAAAACCACAGGAGGATTGAGGCAAACCAAAAAATATTCCTAAAATGTCCTTCTTATGCTTTCTTTTCGCTTTTTTGTTTGTTTTCAGGGCCTAAAACGAGCTTACACCTTTCGGCTCTGGCCTAATAGTGTACTTTAGCTTTTTTTTAATTCGTGCGTATACTAGGTAAAAAAAAATTTTCCGCAATTTATTAGAAAAGCTACATTACATAACCCATAATTATGGCAGCTGAGATCAAGAACTGTGATGTTTAACGTAAAACTAACAATTTTAATAATGACGAATTGCTGGAAAAGGTTACGAAAAGTGCATAGCTAATCTGTGCAACCACTTTTAACCAAGCTAATTTTCTCAAGGTAATACTCCTGACTAAATTTCTCCCCTTTTATGGCTTGTATGTACACATTAATCTGTGTAATTGCAATAACAATTTATTCTCCCATAACCGTCTGTTTTTTATTCATTAGACAGCGGGGTAGAGAGTTTGCAGTTTCCATGGCAAATTCTTTAACACAAAAAGTATTGCTTTTATTAAAATTTGAATTTTCATATGTGAACACCGAGTTAGAAAAGCCAATTTATGTTTATTTTTCTTTTAGCATCTACATTCTTCTTTTTTCTAATTTGTCATAGGTATAAACACCCACAAAATAGTGAGGACTAGTAGTATTTTCTTCTATACATTTTCATAACAGTTTTAATCAGCTTAACTGAAGTTTTCAAATTTTAAATAAATTTTAGTTTTAATTTTAAAAACAAATATATATCATATTTAGTGCAAAGTTAGTATAAATAGAACGGTTACAAATTTTTTTTGCGGGCCCTTACTTTTTTTTGAGGTGTCCTGCACGGGAGCGCAACTTTTTCGTCTCAATCAACTGGCTTTGTGGTCTTACAATTATTGTCCTTTATTTTTTCTCTGTCAAATATCGGTAACCGGATAAAATATATTTTTAAATTACAAAATATGATTTTTTGTCGCAAAACAAAATATTTCAAAAACACACTTTGTTGTGAGACAAAATTTTTTAGTAGTATATATTGTCTGGTTGCCTCAAATCTCTTATAAATTAGGATTTTGTGAGATTTTTAGAGTCACACATCTCAGAATCGCTTTTGCTTTAAGCTTTTCAAATATTCGGTTGCATGTACGGTCCATAAGGAATTGAAGTCCGAACCATCTTTTGCTCTCGAATTTCTTAAAAACATATTTCGTCTATAAATTGCTTGAAAGTTTTTCAATGTTGCTTGTAGCTGCAGGTGTAACGCACAATTTTTTTTGGAAACTGCCAATGAAATATCGTCACTTTTGAGCTTTGTTTGTTCCCTTTATTTAGCTTGTCTATTCGATAAAAGTGGGTTGTTAGCCGCCCGTTTACATACATCTAAATGTTTTAATGCAAACACCCAATTGGCATTATTGCCACAACAAATATTAAATAAATGTATGTTTTTGATTGCTGTTTTCATCTGTAATGAGCTATATAGAAGAAGCCAAATAAAATAAATCTGTTTGCTTACTTACTTTTTTATTCTTCCTTCTCTCTTTTCTCAGCTTCATACCACCCCTGCTTTTTGGTTCAGCTCATATTTCTTGGCCCGATTTATTCAAGATATTGAAAAATATATTAGTCTTTCCATATCGAAAATTTTTGAAGAATAAGACTGTCTAGGTGGCATTTATTGATTTCGAGCTCGAAACCTCGAAATCTGCCTCAATACTACACCTTTTTCTTATCTTTTCACCATTTTAATGGAGCATATCCGAATTTTGCCTTAATAATCTTAACCTTGCCACAAAAAGTCTTAATTTTGCCGCTAATAGGCTTTATTTTGTCGGAAATTTATTAGCCAAAACTACAAGAAGGAAGAGAAAAAATCCCAATAACTCCCAAAAAAATCACAAAAATGCTCTAAGCCTGGGCTCTATGTTGTAGAAACACCGTAAAATAATATTAGGTTATTATTGGAAAAATAATTCTGAAAGTGCTTTTTCCCCTTGTAGTTGTGTCTACATTAAGTGATTTGTGGCAAATTTCAGATATTCTCAATTAATGTTTTCTGAAGCAATTATTCGTTTTCGGATTGTTTACCCTGAATCCTGTATTTGCTTAGCTTTCCAATCAATTGCTTGAGTCTTTTCGGCTAATCCGAAACCACTAAAAACAATATCTTTATCCACATGCCCAGTGTGGAACAGCCAAACGGTGCGGAAGTATTCAATTTAGTAGTACTAGTTTCTCTAATTTGCTTTTTTCTCGTGTTCATATCCTACTTAATTAATCATTCGCAGGGATTCCTCGGCAATAATCCAACCAAGAATTTTCTTATGCCTACAAATATGGCTTGATAAACATGCCATAGGCGGGGCAACTCTTGCAAATTTTAATGGTTTCTTGAGCAAAAACTTGTTTTCTGAGCCAAACGAAAGAGTTTACCCAGTTTAAGCTGAAGCATATCGTGTTAGCGACCTTTTTTTGTCAAAATCCAGTCAATATC
This sequence comes from Ditylenchus dipsaci, assembly GCA_004194705.1. NCBI lineage: Eukaryota > Metazoa > Nematoda > Chromadorea > Rhabditida > Anguinidae > Ditylenchus > Ditylenchus dipsaci. The sequence continues at coordinate 64,420 of SADC01000205.1, forward strand.
GTGTCTTTAAAATAGCCTAGTGTTGTGTTCTGAGAACGGAGGTGTGCGTGGATAAACTAGCTTCTTGTGAATAATAAAACTAATAATCCAGGTATTAGGGCATTTAGGGCTTTACTCCTACAATAAACACTCTCTAGCTGACTGGCTATATGTGAAAGCTGACTATAGCCGTTGTTATAGAAATTATTTTCCGGATTATATCAGCTTTATTTTTTGTTGGCTAGACTTGCTGATATTTTTGTTTTTATGTTTTTAGTTAGTGGCTAGCTGGATAAGTAGTCAAGATTTTGCTGTGAATATTGATATTTTAGGCTATTTTTTAGTGTGCTTCTGCAAATATCTTAATTTTTCTATTTTCTTAGTAAATGTCGGTTGGTCCGAAAAAAAACGATAGGTCGAAGAATATTGTCTGGTTTTCTCAGTGCAATACAAAACAATCGACGCTTGACATAACGAATTCCCAAAAAGTTTGTTCCCGCCTAGAGTACGACACTTTTTTTACCCGATTTCGAGGTCTTTTGCCAGTTGTATTTGATTGATTTAGTCTAAAAAAGCACAAGGATTCCGATTTCATCGGTCCTTTTTTGTAAATGTGATGTTTCTTGTAGCTTTTTATTTTTTGGAATTTTGCGCCAAAGTAAAACTACAGGTGGCTTTTTAAAAGCTTTTTAGCTACAAATTTTGCAAAATTTCAAGAAAAAGGCTAAAAAGTTGAAAAAACATGCTGTCTTTGTACAGCTATTCTGACTGTTTAATGACCTTTTTCCAAAAATACTTGATAGAGCATCTTTGAGTTTTTTACTCTTTATTTTTTATAGACGGTGAAAAAGTCCTTGAGCTCCAGATTTAGTTGTAGAATTTCCAGTTTTGCCACATTTAATGTCAATCAGCTGGTTCAAATGTGGCTTTATGTCTTTTTAGTCAATCTGTCTGCTCGGCTTTTATGACATCAAATGTGTTGAACAAAATAGATACGAAACAAACACAGAAATAACTCATGTTAATTAGGCTTTTTTTGTTTCTATTCCAAAATACATTTTTGCTCACACCAAAAACATTTTTAGTAAGCCAGAACTCTAATTTTTAGCTGTAATAAGTAAAAAAGGGACAAAAAATAAATGTTTGATATGAGTGAAATACAAACTCGCCTTTACTGCTGCTATTATTTTTAGTTATTCTTTTAGGCGGAATTTTTATTGGATGGTCCCATTGGACTTGTGTATGTGTGGACACTCAGGTTTCTATTCCCACTCTGTGACGACAACTTTTTTAGTTACATCTTTTGCTTTATCTTTGATACTACTTTCATGGCCAACAAAAAATTACTTCCATATTGAGATTCCAGCAATTTTTTGAATATAAAATTTATGATATAAAGGCCTATGGGCGTTTTTTAAAACCATCAATTTTTTTCTTCAAACTCGCATTTTTAAAATCTACATATTTTTTAGTCAATAAGATTAGTATTTTTTGGAAAATGGACAGACTGGAGTGGGAATCGAACTTGCATGTAATGACATTTCAGTTTTTCTGTGCATTCCTTTGCATTTCCTTCTATAGTCAAATTTTTATGGCTGTAACTAATTTACCCCGCCAAATTACTGATTTACCCCGCCAAATTATTTTTTTACCCCGCCAAATTTGAATTTTGAGCAAAATACTCGTTTACCCCGCCAAATTACTGATTTACCCCGCCAAATTTGAATTTTCGGTGAAATACTGCAGTAAATTTTGCGGGAATTCAGATTTTATAGTCAAAAATGACTTGGATCGCTCAAAATCCCACCCCCGAGTGGCCAGAAGCCCCTGAAACTTGGTTTTTTGGGGGTTTACTAAAGGGGGGTAAACTTTTTGCGAAAAATCGATTGAGCGGATCAGATTTCGGGTCCGATGGGCTTAATCGCTCAGGATTCCACCCTTAACCATTCTCAACCATCTTAAACCAACCTAAGCACTGATTTAGGGTAGTTAGATACTGGTCTGGAGCAGTTCGGGATGGTTTAGGGTGGTTAAGATGGTTGAGCATGGTTAAGGGTGGAATCCTGAGCAATCCTGAGAATCTCCAGTTCTCAGAATTTTAAAAGTTTGTCTTTAATTTTGACTAAATCTGACTTTTTGCCTTGGGGACCAAGGTAAATCAAGATTTTGGTAAAATTTTAGTCAACAAATTTTTTCAAAAAATTGGTTTTTTAAGAAAAGTGTCGAAAATCTACGTTTTTAGGATATAAAAAGTACTTGGGAGACTTTTTAAGAAAAATTATGAAATGCGCCCCGGACTAAATAAGTGCCAAAATAGGTTGGGTCATCGATTTCATTTTGATTTTTAAAATCTTAAAAAACAAATTTGCTCTTTAGGTCTTATCGCAAGCTTTTTTTGTTTCTCAACGCCCAGATTACACTTTCCTTCAATAAATTTTAAATTCTAAGCTTACCTTATGCTCCGAAATACCTGACCAGCTCATTCAATCATGCTAATTAGCAAAGCATACTAGACTGACACCTTCTAAATCCATCTTTATAACAAGTATTACTCTTATTTTAAATTCTCAACCCTCCCCCTCATATGACGTGGTCTATATTGTTATGATATCATATTATTCTTCTTCTACTTTACAAATATATATATATAAATAAATCACATAGACCACCAAACCAACTCATCTAAATGCCACTAAACCCCATGCTACCTACCCTCTCCACCCTAAAGTACCATGAAATCCGCTGCTAAACCATGTCTTCTTCGTCCACTATCCAAAATGCAAGTTCCCTACTCAACAACAACATCTGCAAACCCTATCCCAAGCCCAAACGACCCAAACCATCCAGACTAGAGCACTCCAGCACCATCATTTACCTGCCTGAATCCTCCAACTCCCAACACCCCTCCCTTGACTCTGACTGCTCCATCGAGCTGTCCAACCCTTCGGATGAGTCACTGCAGCTGCTGCTAACCCCCTCCAGCACTCCTAACAAATGGCCAGAGGCTAGATGGGCCAACCAACAGCAGGTCAGGTCTCATTCCAGCTGCTCCTCAGCCAGCTACGGCACCATAGTCATGGCGCCGTCCACAGCTACTCTGTGCTACCACCACCTGGTCAACGACCAGTTAACCGCCTGCCCAATTACTATCCTATAGGGGTTCGCAGAGCTGGTCTGACCCACTGCTATTCTTGTGGATCCCCTCCAACTATGGGCTAAGGGCCAACAACAGTGCGAGCAGTCTGCGCCAGATGTATATGAACCAAAAGCACATGCAAAAAAGTGCTGGAGGCGATTTCGCCGGGATTTATACAGGACCTAGTGCTGCCTACTTGAAATCGATGGGCGAGAAGACTAGAAGATATAGTTTCGGAGCATTGGGCGGTCAACAACCAGGGGTGAAGAGGCGACATAGCCAGAGAAGAAAGAATTCTTACTGGGACTCGTTGGAAAGATACACAACACTACCTATTAGTTCTGGGGGTGGGCTGTGGACCAGTTAATGTAGCTAAGGCTAGAGAGCTGAGAAGAGAGTGCTCCAGGAGCAGCAGTCTATTATCTAACAAGAAAAGAAGAGTTGTCGATCAGTTTGTTGCTATTACAGGTGATTGCTGGTTTTGGAAGAAGTCTAAAGAAGTTCGAAATTCTGGTTTTGAAAGCTCAAAATTACCGATTTTTTCGATAGTCTTCTATCACCTGTTTTTAAACCGATAACTAATATCTCTTGCGGTACAAGCACCCGTTTTAAAACTCAGGAGAAATGAAATATTTAGCTTTTTGACTTTTTGCTGCAGTTTTTTTGGCTTCATCTCATAATGGGTACTGATTTTTGAGCGGACTCAAAAACCTAAAAAATGCCTCTCGAGCTCTTCTTAAAACTTCTTGATATATACATTTCTTAAACTACCCAGCAGAGTTTGATAACTCATTAGAAAGCCAAGATCCAGGGCTACAAGAAAACGCAAAAAATTTTAAAAAATACTGCAAAAATTGCTAAATTACAAAGTTATTATTTTATAAATGATTATTTTGCAGAAGAGAAATGCAATGGAGATGTGCGCTTCGAAGTTGCAGAGCAAGAGACCAGTATAGGCGACAACACTGGGGGTTTACTAGGCTCCACAGACAACAGCAGGAAGAACACAGTGACTCACCGCCAAATACGGCGGCGTCAGAGTGGATATGGTATCTCGATTACAAGGTTGTTTTTGCTGTTCACCAATCAATAAACACAAACAAATTACACTAATCCTGTCTAACTAATACTACTTAAACCAAATATTGCGTGTCTAAAATCCAATTTAGATAAAATCTTTCAAAATGCATGTTTTGAAAATACCATACACAAACCACACATGTTTTAGTTACTTTTCAGGGCTTGATATTTGGTCTTATACTAGGAAAGTAATTTAGGGGTTTCAATAGTCTTTATTCTTTCCGCTACAAAAAATTTCGAACCAACTTTTTTTGTTTTGCAGCTAAAACTCTGCGTTTTTTTATTTATTAAATTGAAACATTTAAATCAACAAAAAAATCTTGCCTTGTTGTTTCATTTTTCGGGTATTCTTTCTGGCTTTTGCTAGTCTGATTACTAATCCTTGTAAGAAATTGACCATACTTGTAGAACTTGCGAAAATGATCAGAAAAAGAAATACAGTCGACGCTCTTACTTAGGACACCCCCACTTAGGACATAAGTTCGTTCCCACCTTGAGTCCGACACTTTTTTTAGCTCTATTTTATAAAAAAAATTCTGGTTCTGTATTGACAGTCTGGTCCCAAATATCGCAAGGATTCGATTTCCCCGATCGTTTTCTAAAAACCCTAAATTTTTTGCTCTGAAAAAGCAAAAGCTCTTAGTTAGGACAGGCTCTATCGAAAATACCTGTTTTTCGATTAGTGTTTTGGCTTTTTTAGAGCAAAAACATTGGGATTTAAAAAAACGATCCTCAAAATCAGAATAATTGCAATATTTGGGACCAGACTGTCAAAACAGAACTAGCAAAGGTATAGAAAACTTAAGGTAAAAAAAGTGTCAAACCCGGTAAGTTGGCCGGTCCCTTGGGTGTCCTAAGTAAAAGCGTCGACTGTATGACACATGAGCAAAAGTCAAGAAATTTTTCTTTCTATTAGAATAAATACGGTAGTTGCAACTCAAATAGAATAAAAATATGCTCTATGAAATAAGCTCATACTCAAGGGATAATATTTTGTATCAGAAAATAAATTGTGGCATCTTTGGCATATTCGAAAATCGAATTAATTACCGTGCCAACCAGTGTATGCTGTTCTTGTTGTTTTAGCAGCTTAATTTCTTCTCACACACACCTTAGATAAAAGCACACACAGGTGCTAGTGGGATAAAACAATATCCATCTTTTATTGTTTAACTTTTTTTAACTTGAAGTGATTTTTTTCGCTTTAATTTTTGTGGGCATTTCAATACATTGTGTATCACAATTCCATTTTTAACGGTTTCCGATGAGCAAATTTTTCTATGAAAGAAATGGTGCAATAAAAATGACCCAAGTTGCAATATCGACAAGAAAACCCGGCCCTATACAACAGATCATTTTTTCCTTGCACTCCCCCTCTGTTTTTCTGGATTCTGGTTGGGCTCAGGGCAAAAAACGCACATTATAACCAACTCAAACACATTTTTCTTGCTTTATTGAAGTTGACGATCACGTTCGAGTCTGTCTTAATTTATAACTCAAAAGCTTATCGAAAATGTCAAGCTAAAAAGAAATAGAAAGGCGGCCAAAAAATTGAAAAAACTAAGTATCTTCCGAACAGCAGGATGCAGACATGTTAACTAGGGATCCATGACCTCATTGATGGCTGGAGGGAGCTTTTTTAAAGGACCATTGCAGTCTACGACAACGAGAATTTCGTAATTTAAATTGGCGGGGAACAGCTTTTTACCCCAAAAATTGCACGAAATAATTTTTTGAATTAAAAATTACTATTAAAAAATCACTTATGGTTACAATAAATAATAACATGCATTTCGGAGTAAAAAGCTGTCACCGCCAATCCAAATTACGAAATTACCGTTGTCGTAAAAAACCGCTGGCCCCGCCTTAATTTGCAGTGTAACGCGCTGGTGTGCAACTTTAAAAGGGCATGCCTAGGCTATAAGAAGTGGTGCCCGGGAACTCAAAAATCATTGAACTTCTGCACGGATTTTTAGACTTGGTTTCTAACAAAACAAGGCCTAGAATCTAATTTTAGGTATGGTTTTGTTAGAAACCAAGTTGAAAAATCCATACAGAAGTTCAGTGATTGGGAAAAATTTTTGAATTGGCGGGGACAAATTTAAACAGGTGAGCAGGCCCTTTAAAGGATAGAGTGGAACAAGTCAAGTCTTGCGGGTACGCTTTTTCACTATTAGGGATGGCAATTAATAGAGAAAAGATGGCATGTAAATCAAGAATGCAATACCCTTTATAGATATATTTTAAAAATGCTCAAATTCTTTTTTGAAATGTAGCAAATAAATTTCCTTGATTGTTAATTTTTCAGTGAAAGCACTGCAAAAATGAGGTGCAAAATGAGGAAACACTACTTTCTAAAGGTTGCAACTTTCGGAAAATAAATTGCCAAACAACTATGTGTTTTAGAGGAATAAAGTTTGCGATTTATCTCTACTACTTGGTCTGGTTGGTCTAATACTTGTGGTCATCGACTCAGAATTGACCGCTCTGCGTGTTCTCACCAAGGTTGATGACATGTACAAACTATAAGTTATTCTAATCCTACTTTTTAAGCAATCTCCAGCCTCTCTTATGCTCAGAGGGCTGTGTGTGATGTCTACCCTGCTTCTAGTGGCCAGTCTAATCAACTATCACCGCATAGAAGTCAAAATAGCCTTGATAGATAGTGGAGCTGATGGTTAGTCAATGTTTCTAAGCAATGTTAACTGTAAGCATTTAGATTGGAGGGTGGCTCTAACGTAAGTTTCCCAAATTCAGCTTTTGTGGGATCAACCCATAGCCAGGCTCAAATCTTTTTTTGTGATTTTGCGGCACTGCCCAGTCAATAAGTACTTTGGGTGAAAAATCAGTAAAATCACTTTTTATTTTATCGCATTTTTAAACATCGAAAATCAGCGTTTTATTTATTAGTCAAAGCACGAAAGTAGGACCATACAAAAATCGTGTTTTCACATTACGTAGCAAAATATGTCACTCGACTCTGAGCCGATCTGTGTTCACAGAACTTTGAAATTCGGATAAGAAAAAAGTTATAACTTCTTGAAAACGGACATATTTCTTGAAATACCGAGTATAGTTTTGCTAAATTACAGAACAGAACGACTAATAAAGCTGTCCATCGAGATTGCTGTCTGTGCAATATGTCCTTTTCCAGGTAATTTTGAATATTTTTGAAGAATTAGCTTGTGAAAATCATAGTTGCAGGGAGCGGTACGATTAGCTGGCCATACATTTCTTCATCCGAAGGTCACAACATATCGATGGTGAGAGTGCCGTTGGATGTGATCCTTTCAGTACCTATGTTTTTACGCTCCTACCTTCTCTGTCGCTTTATGGTCTTGCACTCTAAACAGTTCCAGGTGAGCTAGTTTTGACAAGAGCTATCTCTGTTATCAGAGGCGTGTCCAGAAAAAATTTTCAGGGTGGGGGCTAAAGCTCCGCAAAGATCATTTTACCTACACCTTTTTTGACTTATATGGTGTTTTTATAATGAAAAAAATTCTCGGGAGTGAAGGGGGGGGGGGTGGGAGGGGAGAGGTGGGTTGTGGGAATGGAGGCTTCAGCCCGTTAACGAAACTCCTAAAAAATATATTTGCCAGTTTTTATTTTAGAGTAAAATATTTACAGGATGCAGCCACACGATCTATTGCCGCGCTTAACCGGATTTCTATGGATTTCCGTTTTGTTATAAAGACAATGATGGCTGACCACCCATTGACGGTATTTTGGTTGTTAAATTACTGCCTGACTTTACTATTGGAAAAAATTCAGGTATTAGTAGTGTTCACTGTTTCCTATTGGATATGTATGTCCTGGATGTTTACCCAGTGCGAGCGGTAAACATAACACTATTTGCTGGTACATGTAAAATGATCTTAAATTACAGTTATAATGATAATAAACTAGCCACAGAACACTACTATTTAAACTCCCTGTGGTTTATTATGGTAAGTTACGCTACAAAAAATTAAGCTAGAAAATCTGCTTCTATCATATTCTCATAACCAGGTTTGGAAATTTGAGATCTTTCGATCAACAAATTACAACAAAAAGAAATGCCGAAATCTGAAGAAACTGAGAAAATAAAAAAAAAGAAATTTTATATAAAGAATATTTTTATTTTCCACTCGAACTTTATGTTCGACAATATGGCTGAATTATTTGTCCAAAATCGCCCAAAAAACGTAAAATTGCGGCCATATGGGCGTCATCACGCAACCCTAGTTCTGATAGAGCCCCGAAGATCGGAAAAATTTTGAGCCTATCTTAAAATTTTTGAGTGAAAATCCAAAATTTGAAAAACAGAATCGGTAGAGCTCGTGGTAGTTAAGTAAGTGCAATAAACAGCTTCACAAAATAGTGACTCTGCTCCGAGATACAGACTCTCAAAGAGAGCTCTATTAAGACATTTACGGTATTTTGTAGCCGTTTTTCCTATCCACAAGATGACTCCACCTACGAAGTTATTTCCGTCGAAAAAATGGCTAGGGAAACTTGCCAAAAACGAAATTTGCCAAATACGAAATTTGCCAAAACGAAATTTGCCAAAACGAAATTTGCCAAATCGAAATGCGCCAAAACGAAATATGCCAAAACGAAATTTGCCGAAACGAAATTTGGCCAACGAACTAACAGGGGGACCAAGGCAGTTTTTACGTTTTTTCGAAATTTTCGAAACTGTGTTCTAACCACCTAAAACAACCCCAAACCAGCGAAAACCATCCAAAATCACCCAAACCACCCAAATCACACCAAACCACCAGAACACCAAAAACCACCAAAAACCATTCGAAACTTCACCAAACAAAAATTTAAATTTAAAAATTTAATTTAAATTTTCAGTCTGAACCAACCAAACCAAGTGGTCGTCGACTTGGATCAAACTTTTTTTTTACGTTTTTGGGTTCCAAAACTTGTTTTCTAGACTAATTCGTGCACGCTGAACATGGTTTGACAGTGGTAAAATGACGTTTCATGAAGAATTTTTTGAGTTTTAGGGTATAATTGATTTTGGTAAAATCAATTATTTGCCAAAACTCAAAAAATAACTGAGAAAACGGCATTTTGCCACTGTCAAACCATGTTAAGCGTGCACGAATTAGTCTAGAAAACTGGTTTTAGAACCCAAAAACGTAAAAAAAAATTTTTTTGATCCAAGTGGACGACCACTTGGTTTGGTTGGTTCAGACTAAAATTCAAATTCCCGCAAATTGTTTGGTGTAGTTTTAGATAGTTTTGGGTGGTTTGGGTTGTTTTGGGATGTTTAGTGTGATTTTGGGTAGTTTTTGCTGTTTTAGGTGGTTTTTAATTGTTCGGGTGGTTTTAAGTGGTTAGGACACAATTTCGAAAATTAGGAAAAAAGGTAAAAACTGCCTTGGTCCCCCTGTTGGTTCGTTGCCAAATTTCGTTTCGGCAAATTTCGTACTGGCAAATTTCGTTTTGGCGCATTTCGATTAGTGATGCGCACGATCGATATATCGCACCTGCGATATATCGCATATCGCATCAAAGTTGGTGGAAAAATATCGATCGCAAATATCGCATTTGGATTTTTGAAAATATCGCATCGCAAATTTTGAAAATATCGCTTTGAGATTTTGTCATTCTGTCAAACAATTACAATCTTGTTCTACTTATTTTCGATCGCTATTTTAATTCTGTTGTGTGCCCTTCTTCACAGAATACGAACACAAACCGATTCTTTCTTTGGTCGCCATAGTCAGCTATTCGACAATGATGGAGGAAAAGGGTACTCCTTCGGAATGGTCATCCCCTACTTTTTCGAATTTTTTTTGTTTTTTTTCGAATTTTTTTTTGTAAAATTACCCGCAAATTCATGTCCTTGGGATGGCAATAGAAAGTTTGGAAATTATTATTCTGGGTCTATTGTACATCGACACCTTTTTTTTTTGGATATGCGGGTAATTTTACAAAAAGTAGGGATGACCATTCCGAAGGAGTATCAGGAAAAGACGAGCGCCCAACTGACGTCATGATTAAAATAAAGTCGTATATAAAGCAGAAACGCGTCAATCCATTACTGTATTGGAAGGTATTTTTTACGAACACGGGATTTACCTGCTTTACCTAATTCTATCTTTTCTTATGACAACGAAAAGACGTATCCAATTCTCGCCAAGATAGCTCGTCTATTCCTCTCTACTCCAGCAACGAGCCAGCGTAGCAAACAGCTATTTTCGGTTGCTCGTGACGTGTACGACTATAGGCGATCAAATTTGAGTCCAGAAAATGCGGAAATGCTGATTTCCCTGAACAAAAATCTTCCTTTGTTGAACTTCAAATATTAATGTCTTGTTGTAAAAAGTACGATGTATGCATATCAAAAAGCGGAAAATTATTATGGTCATTTAATGTAGCAGTAGTCGTTTAGAAAAAATATCGCATATCGCAGCGATATATCGCACCTCGACTTTTAGAAATATCGCATATCGCTATCGCATACAGGCGAGGCTGAAAATATCGCATCGCATATATCGCATAAAGCCAAATGCGCATCACTAATTTCGATTTGGCAAATTTCGTTTTGGCAAATTTCGTTTTGGCAAATTTCGTTTTGGCGAAACATACGTTTGGCAAATTTCGTTTTTGGCAAGTTTCCCCTAGCCGAAAAAATGGCCATCAACAAGTGAAGGGTATAAAAAATCCGCATTCATTAAAATATTCAAATCGAGTTAAAAATCTGACGGTCCCAACCGGGGATCGAACCTGAGATGCGGACACGAAAGAACTCTTTCAAAAATTCACATTGAAAAAACGCTATTCTAGGTCACATTCATGTCAATAGGATATGGTGATGTTGTGCCGACTGGCTACTGTGGTCGGCTTTTGTCCATTACTACCGGTATTGTGGTGAGTAAACCACACATTTTGACAAAAAAAATCCAAAGTAATATCTTTTAAATTTTCTAGGGTGCAGGTGTGTCTTCTGCCTTAATTGCTGTGATCTCTCGCAAACTGGAGTTATCCAGGTGATTTTCAATCGCTCACGTTAACTCAGCTTCTTATATTTTTCGGCCATTTTCAGAGCGGAAAAACATGTGAACAATTTTATGTCTGACTCCAAATTGACCAATCAACGCAAAAATGCTGCTGCCAGTGTTCTGCAACATACCTGGTCTGATTTTTTTCGATTTCTCATTGCGTTAAAAATTTTGATAGTCAAATTGCAGGTTCATTCACAAGTACCAGAGGAATGGCCACAAGGGTGACGATCTCAGGCTTCGACAGCACCAACGCAAATTTCTGAACGCCATCAATGATTTTAGGCGGATAAAATGGTTAGTGTTATATTTTTTGGTGGAAATCAAGTAAAATGGTTGAATTTTAGGGATCAGCGAAAGTTACAAGAAAAAGTGGGTTTTTATTATTATTTTGTAAAAATATTTTATACATCATTATGTTTTAGGGCAATTCACTTCTGGATGTGGGAAAAGTGAGTTTATACAACCAATAATGGTCACCATAAAATTTAATTCCGTATATCTTTTAACGATACCTATAAATGCAGTCGAATCTTAATAAGACGTCATTCCCTCAAGTTCGACTGGATCCAACTTTTTTTTTGAATGGTCAATTTTGCAAAAACTGTTGCCGGAATTGATCGCAATGATTGTGATTTGACCAACTGTTTAAGAAACTATCACAATTTTGTAAAAGCCCCATTCATACTCCCGCGGGACACGGGACAAAATTAAGGTATAATTTTTGAATATCCCGCGGGACAACAATTATGTCCCGTGGGACAGAGAAGCGGGACATGAGTCACGGGACGAATTTAATTCCAAAATTTTGTCTTCCAGCGGGACAACAGTTTCGAGATGCGGGACAAACTGGCAGGACACCCTTTTTTGTCCCGCGGAACACCAAGTCATGGGACAATTTTTTGTGTTTCGCAAAGTCTGAAAAAAACGATTCTCATACATTTTTCTTAATAATACTTTTGCGTGTTCTCTTTCGTTTTTGCTAAAGCTTTGATCGATATTGAAGGCAACTGCTTTCGCCGTATTATAGTACACGTTTAGACAAATGGAAAATCTCGAATTGCTAGAAGCTATTGGTTGGTGGGCTTTGCGTAAGAGAGAATCTACGTCAGGCCAGCATATTATCAAAGTGCTCTTTATCGCAACTTCTTCGCAGCTTTCTGGAGGTACTACAACAGTCCAGATGAAGGTGACCTGAAGCGGTTTCTGCGTCTTAGCCAAACGGAGTTTGAATCGGTTTATTCACTAATAAGCTAATGAATTGTTGACATCGTGATCAGAGGTGTTCAAGATGTTGTTTGAGGTAAATAAAGTTTTTTTAATGACAGCTTTTTGTTTGTTCGTTGTCTATCCTGGATATTTTATTTTGTTGTGATCATTGTTGCTTTCATATGCTAGGATGTTTTTATTTCTGCCTATCACGCATATTTTAGAAAATGTCATCAGTTACGAAGAATGTTTTGAGCAAAGCTGCTAAGAAAAGCAAAAAATTGAGTGATGAGAAGCAAGCCAAACTGTTCACCATTGCCGATGTCACCGATGATCACAAAGAGTTCCTGATCGGCCTGGTGGAAGAGAAGCCAATTCTGTGGGATCCCACAAACGCCGTCCATCCCAGCCTGTCGAAGAAACACTCCGATTGGTTGAGTATCGAGCAGTCTTTTCGTGAGGCATATGCAGATCAGTGCTTTAGAGGTATGGTGACCAGTGCAATCCACACAGCTCTTTAATCGACGTTGTTTTTAGTGGCTCTTCTCAAGAAAATCTGGGATAATGCTCTCTCATCGCATCGTCGCACTCATCATAGGGTTGAAGATAAGACTGGTGATGAAGCTGAAGAAGTTGAGCCTGATTGGAAGTTCTGGCGTGCCACAGCCTTTTACGTTCTCGGACCAGCAGTAAGATACTCTGAATTCGTATTGACTAGATATTATTGATCGAATTTAATATTCGAGCCAGTAATGCAATGCCGTCGGTCTCAGCCAAGCAAACGCCTTCAAAGTCTCCCATCAGTAAGAACCATAAGTTAGATCCGGAGTTTGAGTGATTGATGAATGCAGTCGAAAATAAGAGAAAGATGCCTCCGTTGACCGTGGAAATTGCTGAGCTGCTCAAACAAGTCGAAGATTTGTCGAATATGCAGCTGGAGTGCAAAAGTATTTTTAGTTTTCTTTTAATTTTAATTTCTGCTCATGAATGTCTACTTTAGGAGAGCTCGGTAATTTTATCAGCAAGTAGGAGGAACATCTGTTGGAAGAGCTCGAGAAGCCTACCAAAACTCCATGCGATACCATTCGCAAGAAGTCAGTTGCTGAAATGAGCCTGAAGGAATTGTTAGTTTTGTTCGGCACATTTGTCGTTTATGTTGTCCAATAAAGTTATATGGATTTCGAAGTTTCCTGTCTTAGTCTAATTAGAATGAAGAAAGTAGGCGTAATAGGTGCTATAGATGTAGAGTTCAGTAATGGAACTGTGTATGGCATTCAATTCTGAGTCAAAAGTATCTATTATTACGCTATGCCCACCGAATATCGGTCATCTTCAATCCATTTATTGTAATCTTAGGGTTGTCCCGCGAGTCGGTGTCCCGCGTGACGGTGGCCAAAATGTGTCCCATGATTTTTGTCCCGCGACTCTGTCCCGCGTGACAATATCGTTGTCCCGCGGGACAAAAGTCACGGGACACGATTTGTCCTGTCTCCCGCGGGAGTATGAATGGGGCTAAATAAAATCCACGCCTCTCGATATTATGCTACCCTTTTTCATAATAAGTTGATATTATATGCAGGGCTTCCATCTGTACTTATTAATGAGATTTGTTCTTATTTTAGGACCTCAAAGTTTATTTATTTCTAGAATTTTAAGTCAAAATCTTATTCTTGAGAGCAAAAAGAGCAATAAGCACTGAATAAAATAGCATATCTTTGCCAAAATACCCTAAAATGTACTTATTTTAAGGAATGTACTTATTTTCAAAATTTTGAGACCGAAGCCCTGAGTTATATTGATAACCACGGGTGTCACAGGAAAACCGCGGCCATTCACAACAACGACCCGAAAAAATCAGCATCTTTACTCATTTAGACAACATCGATCAAAAGCCAGCACGCAAAATATCACAACGATTGGGGCAAAAAAGTGCCGGACCCAACTGGGGGTCGAACTTTATGAAATATCACCTAAAATTAGCGCACCGGCACGGCGACAATTCCGCGAAAGACAATTCCGCGACAGATAATTCCGCGACGGATAATTCCGCGGAATTTCAAATTTTGACGTTTGTGTTGAGAAAAACCAAATTCTGACACCGGATTCGTGTTCAGCATGGTGGATTCCATATTCACATTCTTCAAATTTCAACGTATTGTCCAATTTCAGATTCCACTCCAGACAAAAAAAATCGGTGTTTTAAATTTGACCACGACTTTCAGATTTAAAGGCACCTGGGTATGCAGTCGACCATTCTGATCACGAATCTGGTGTCAGAATTTGGTTTTTCTCAACAGGAACGCCAAAAATTGAAATTCCGCGGAATTATCTGTCGCGGAATTATCTGTCGCGGAATTATCCGCCGCGTAATTGTCTCTCGCGGTATTGTCTCCCGCGGAATTGTCGCCGTGCCAACCCACCAATGTAGGATGTTCGGCAGGCTCGTTTTTGGGTTTTTTTGTAGGGTTTTAGGGTTTTGAAATTTATTTTGAGATGAAATATAAAAACGATCATATTTTTGAAAAAGTTATTTAATCAACTTTTTTATCGATTTTTCTGGGCAAATCCGTGTGGCAAAAACCTGCTTTGACAAATTTTTCATAAAGGGGACTGTTTTTATTCGTCACTCTGTATTCAAAAGATTTTGCGACACCCTGGAGCTAATTTGGTCTGCTGACGTGAAATCGAGGCTTGACTGTACCCATATTTCTGCTGTCCAATCTCAAAAGTTTGTTTAGCTTCACAACGAAATGCACGAGACCTTATGGGAAATGCACCGCACCCAGGACCAGTTCATCACTCAAATCGACATGCTGACCCAGCGGATCATTGAATTGCAAGCAGCTGTGCTCACTAACAACAACCAGGGTGCTATCTCCAACGCCCAGTTTCCAGCAGCCCAACCAACAACCCTGTTCCCTATGTCCTCACCCTCTACTCAATTGAGGCAATTATCTGCAGGCAGTCCCGGAACACAGTTCCCGAGCACTCCACCACCTCCCCAGCACTTGAGAGTTCCACACCAGCAACAGCCAGGCGACAGTTCAACCACACCACCAACCACCCTCAACAATGGTTATGGCTCTATTCCATCCTTGCAAAAGTTTGCCAGCACCCCACCTACCAGCAGGAAAGAGGAGCAAGAGAGCAATATCAGGTCTACCACTGTTATTCAGATGGACAACAACAAAAAATCCATGGCACCTATGGTTGCTGCTGAAGAGGATGGGATGAGAATTCAGCCAGTGTGCCATTAATTTCTCCCTCTTCGCATGATATTAATTAGCGGTTTTAGTTTTTGACCTATTATCTAAGACGGAATTTCAAAAAAGTATTTAGGTCAAAGGAACTGAAGTTTTAACTGAAGTTCGCCCTCAAAAGTCTAAATTTCACCAGCAAATTTTTATTAGCCCTTCTCTTTTGATTTTCCTTTTGAATTTGTATTTATTTTTCATAAGCGTGTAGCCCTAATACAAAATCCGTCTCCGCATAATGATCTGAAAAAGGGAAAAACTAAAAGCTTTGTAAACCTCTAAATGTCCATATTTCTGAAAGCATTCTGAAGAGTTCGATAGTTTGTTGGTAAGCCAAAATTTATAAGCCAAGAAAATATTTTAGAAGAAAAAATGCTTATATAAAATTTGCTGGTGATGGTGAAACTAGATTTGCCCAACCGAAATTTGGCATAACGATTTTCGGCAAGCCGATATTGGTTTCTGAAAAAGTATCTAGGTAGATGCTAAACTTTAAAAAAAATGGTTTCGGGCATTTTCGAACTAGTCAACGTAGTGTACTCATGCCCTCAACAACTCAGTTAATTAAGTTTGTCAAATATCGTTTTTGCCAAAACACAAATTTGCCAAATCTCCCCTAGCCCTTTTGAGGGCGAGATTCAATCTGAGCCTAAAAAAATTTTTCTATTCTCTGAGAAATATACACTACAAATTAATGAGTGATTTTTGTTATTTTTCTAAAAATGTATAAAATTGTATTAATACTTGTAGACAATTGCTCAATAGTCAGATTGTTTTAGTAAAAATTGGAATGAATTCCAATTTAACTGTTCTATTAATACCAATTGCCATCGTGATTCTTTTTCTGCATCCTCTCTTGTTTTGTTGGCATATCTGTTGGTTTTTGTTCTCGGAATAAGAGCAATGAAATTTTTATGTATATTTGACTTTTTTTAATTGCAGAAGGTTTATAAGCAACAATAAAAGTTATATAAAACTGTTTGATTGTAAATTTTTTTGTTGTGCAAATTTAAAACAAAGTAATAAAATAAAATTTTTAGTAAAAATAAAACACAACAACTTCAAATTTCAAACGCAAAGTTTATATAAAAAGTCAACAATAATTTTCAGTAGAGTCTTTTTTGTTCACAAAATTGCAAAAGTAAATCAACTTAACAAGCAAGAAAGTAGCAACTGCAAACATTACAACAAAAATTTGAGATTATGGATGCGAAAACCGCTTTTCAAAAATGTTTATATATGGACATATTTTTGAGGGTTTTAACCAGGGTGGAAAAATATAATCTCAAAAATGTCGATAAGTCTAAAAAAATAAGTTTGCCTTGGCTTCTGATATTAAATATTGCTGTCGGTCGTAAACTTTCGGCAATTTTTTTTCGTTTCGAAAAATCGATGAAACGTACCTTTATAAAATTCCGGTTAACCAAACCGGGCCGAAAACCAAAAAGTCAGTTTAGTTTTGAAAAGATTGAACAATCAACCAGACCGACAACCCCAATGCTGAGATAACCGACTTTTTTTTTATCAATACAGGGCGTTTCAACAAATTTTCGGTGGGTTTGAAACGGCAGGGGAGCGATTTTCAAAACACTGTTATGCCAATCGATTTTTCTCGCCCAGGATGTTTTTTTGGTGTATAATTTCAGAAACAAGATTTTGAGCTGCTTCCAGGTTAAGGTCCTGGTCTGTGGATGTCTTCAGGATGAGCAAGTCCCAAACCACGGGGTGGAGGAAGACTAAGCAAAAATCGTGTTTTTGACATTATACAATAAAAAATATTATCGGCGAGATAAATCGATTGCAAAAATAGAACTTTCAAAATCGCTCTATTAAAAATGGTACGGTTATTTTGAAGTCCTAAAATTTCTTGACACAACCTGTATATCGCCATTTATATAGCAAGGTTTTTTATGTTTAAGCTTTTTGGACCCTACTTGGATACCCCCCCCCCAAATGAAATTTTTTTAAAAGTGTTTCCAAACACCTTATATCGACCTAAAATGGCCTCAGAAGTTCAAAAAAGACATTATTTTTGAGTTCTGGTCAATAAAAAATCGAGTTTTGGACACTTTTGAATTTTGACTTTTTACCTGTTTTATCATGTTTTGGTCACTGGAGCTGGGCAAAAATAGTCTCTAAATGCATTTTTGTTCAAGAGTCTTGCTCGGAATTATGTCTCAGGTAAGTGAGTGCGCGCATCTCTAACCAACCAAGCCCCAGACCAAAAATTACAACCACAAACGCAAGCAATAGATCTGTGAAAACACCTCGAAAATATTTTATATGCTAGAAAATTTGTCTTAATGTCTTAATTTTTTAAATTTTCATAACTGTTTTTGTAGCCAAAAAAAATCTATAAGCACACATCAAACAGACAAACAGAGATGATAAGAATTGATATCAAAGATCACTTTTTTACTGGAGAAATGGTGATGTTGAGGCCAAGCAGGTCGGAGAGCACTCGTTCCACTTGAACTTGCGACAACTGAACCTATTTGAAAATAAAAGAAGTAAATTGTGAGAAAAAAAATGAAAAAGCTTTCAAACTCACATGAATATTATTTGTCTGTGTGCCTTGTGAGCAGTGGTTTTGGAACAGAATGGGATCGTTGGCACTAAATTAAGCGAATTTATGAATTAGATTAAAAAGATAAGAGGAGAAAAATATTTTAGTAGGGAATTGATTTCAGTGACCATCACGTTGGCACTGTGCCTTTTATTGTCTTAATCATCTTACAGTGAACTACCGCTATAGTGACATCCTTGGGGACCGGCCTTGGGGCGTCCCTATAGCAGGGTTCCATTTTTTAGCCAACACCATAATGAGCAACACCAAGGTGTCACTATGGCGGGGGTTGACTACCGTTAATCTTTTAAGATCCCCCTGCAAAAAAATTACAAAACTGTTCTGTTTAAGAATGAAACTATTGAAAGCTAAAGAAAAGAGATCAAGCAAAAGAGAAATACGAAAGCCAGCCAAAAATTGAAGGAGTGAAGGATCTTGCAAAGAAGATCATACAATCAATGGTCTAAGGTGTATATCGACAGGACGACAAGAATATAATACAGTCGACGTTCGATATAACGAAGTAAGACCACTATTGAAGCAATGACATAAAAATATCACAAACCTATCGGCTTTCACATTCCAGGGCGAGTCAGAAGTGTCACTAAATTTGTTGCATACAGGGAAACTGGCTCTGACAGGAGGATACTAAACACACAACTTCATGGGTATAAACCTTGAAAATCGGATAATAAAACGCACATTGAGTTGATCAATTTCCTCAGGAGTGATGCTAGCTGTAGATTCCCCATCAGCGACCCCGTTTGAATGGCCACCTCGATAGGGTTCTGGCACATGTGCCATTGCCGGAAGCAGAGCCTGTGGCGGGGCACTCTAGCAAAGGGAGGATAGTGGTTGCCGGGCATGGACACAATCCCTTGCTGCACCATCGCCTGCCCTTCCATAAAGGGCATTTGGTTGGGGTAGGAGATGTAGGCTGGCTGCTGCGGTGGGGGCTGCTGCAAGTGGGGTAAACCATTCGGCTGCAGCATTGCTGGAGGTGGAGAGTAAATTTGCTCTCGACTAGCCGCGTTGTTCATACCACGCATTGTGCCACGCAAAGCATCATCCATCGACTCGATTGGCAACAGAAAGGGAAGCTGAATAGAAAATTTATTGTATCAGTGAAAAATTTGTTTGTTATACAGTAAATGGGAGTTTGTAATTAAGGCTGTAATACGGCCACCCTTTCCGCGATTTTGACAGTATAAATTAACATTTTTGCTTACTTTATAAAAAAATTTTGGAAATTGAAAAATTATGGCCCACGGGCCATAATTACAATCTCTACGGTATTTTCTCTATTAATTACCACCCCCTTTCCTGATTTTAAAAGGCTAATGTTCATTCAGACCGTTCAAGGGGTGAAAAATCCCGTCAAATTAGTAATTTACCCAGTCAAATATTAAAAAATTGTTTCGCTGAGATATCTATAGAGCATTTTGTTTGAATTTTTTAAAAATTTCATACCAGCATTCAGCCAGGATCTCAGCTTTTAAACGAGCTATTAATATGCCTACTTAGATTTCAAAAATTAGCCTTTGAACCAGAAAAAATTTGCTCCATCCAAACATTCTTTTTAAATCTTTTCCAAATCTCATTAGATCAGTTGACAACCCGTTTGAAAGCTGAGATCCCGAGCTAGAATTTAGTGCGATTTTTGGAGTTAGGGTGTTTGCTACTTAACACTACCTGAAAGCCCTAACGGGTATGAAACTACTCCAGAATGGAGTTTCCTGCAAATTAAATTGCTGTTTTAGCATGATTCTAGATAAGGTACAATTGTTTATAATTACTTTTAGCTAAATCCATAATTTATGATTCAAAAGGTGAATACCCATTTAAAAGAGGGGTACCAGGTGGTTACTCTACTTACCCTGAGACTTACTGGTCCTATAAAAAGAAGTTTATGACTATTATTCAAGGAAAAATAATGTCTGCTACCACCAGGATTCAAATCTTTAAACTCAAAGTTTTGGAAGAAAAATTTGTCAGAGGGGGAATTTACCGGACGGAAGAATTCACTAGAGGGGAATTTACCGTTGCCCCTTTCAAACATTTAGATTTCCTAATTTAAAATTCAAAAGATGCGAACTTAAAAATGGACAATAGCCTGCACACCCAATTTTGAAGTAAACTTTAAAAAAAATTAATTTTTACGGGGCAAATAACTGATTTGACGGAATTTATAAACCCATTGACAACGCCAGCCGACTTCAAATCGTGTTGTAGGATTACATGTTCGACCTAGTTTTCGTTCATGATTTTTAGGCAAGCTACTTCTCAAATTATATCCACTAAGATAGCTACAATTTTAGTACAGTCCACTCTCGATTTAATATACGGTCGATTTAACATACGGCTGGGTCGGTCTCCAGGGTGTATGTTAAGTCGAGAGTCGACTGTAGTGACTTGCTTAGGGGTCGTCTACAAAACTAAGTCAAAAATGATATTAAATTAGGTGGTGCTGCTTTATTGGAGAAAATACGGAAGTCAGAATGTATTATTTATAAAAAAATATTATACCTGGTTTCCACAGGCTCGCACCCATTCCTGCAGAGGGTACCATCGCTCGTCTCTTTCTGTTCGCAACATCAAATGGTCTATAAAAGCAGAAAAATACAAACAGATAAAATGTTTTGAAAAACGAATTAATTCCGATCCAATTCCGAAATTCCTACCTGTGAAATATCCCACATGAGCCCATTTGAGCATAGCCGCAGAGGCATGTGGTCCTTGAAAAAAAAAATTTAATTTGGACTCTATGGATAATATTTGCTTTATACCATAAATACGCTCATCCTGACCCACATAAAACCAGTTGGTGGTTGGAAAGGAAGTAGAGATTTGTCCATTCATGTTGTCTTGAAAGTCCCACAGTTACAGTTCCCTGAAGAAAACAAAAAGTCAAAATTTAGAAAACGGTCGAAAATAAAATGTATTAAAATTCTGCCCATCCAACTTATCAAAGATGAAATATCGGCTTTAGATTAGATATTTTATGAGATACTTAATCGAATTAATAACCGCAACATCTCGAGTGTTTGCGATAAACTTGCAAAAGTTAAGCAAATATACTAAAAGCATACATTTTTACGATTAGGAAACCAATGACTCTATAAATTATTTAATTTTTAGAGATTTTTATGGCTCTAAGTCTTGTACCTCTTTTAAACCATCAGGCTAAGGTATAAGGAGAGGTAGTCCTTTACTTGCCTGTGAAACTGGCGAAAATATTTTTAAGAACTTTTGGGTTTTCGAAAATACTGCTTTGTGTCAATAAAAATTAGGGGGAGGTTTTACAATATCAGCATTATCCGGAGAATTATCGGTGATCGAACGACAAGAGATCCTTCGATTTCGAAATATTGATAACTTTTTGTAAAACGCGTTTTTCGAAATTCTATTTTCGCCAAAGATCTTACAATACAATTTCCCACGCTCGTGGTTGGTATATATTGTCAAACACACGATTTCCCCTTGCTCCCACTGGTTTGGCAATCAACTGTCCGGACCTCCGCATATACAAGGGCCAACACACAAGGGTACTTGGAGAAAATTGTCTGTTTTTGAAGGGGCATTCTCACCTGTTTAAATCTGTAACCCGCCAATTCAATTTTATGTACAGTTTTGTTAGAAACCAAGTTGAAAAATCCGTATAGAAGTTTAATAATTCAGAAAAAAATGAACTGGCGGAGACAAATTTAAACAGGTGAGCATACCCCTTTAACTTTATTTACGGAACAGAATTTGAAAAACCAGTTTGACAAAAAGATATAAACATTTCAAAATCGCGGAATTTCGTAGCCCTAATCACACTATCGATAACAATGAATTTTCCGGTGGTTGCTTGGACCTCGACCATGACTGAAAAGTTTAATCGTCATGGACTTCAAACAAATCCATCCTTATATTAAAACAGCAAGACGCTAGTGTTTTTAAGCCAAATATTTAAAAGCAAATAACCTTCTTGAATGATTCGAAACATGTGCAAAATCAACTAGTTTATTCACAATACAGTGCTAAATACCATAAAAACAAAAATAATAAACATTTCAATATCAATCGTCATCGAAATATGCGTCTTCCAAATCTTGTTCTATTAAACTGTTGAATTCAGTGTTCTCATCAGAAGCTTCATCAATAGTTGAGTAGTCAAAGTGACGGCATCTTTTCCGTCCAGAACCTTTGTTCCATCATTGAGACAAACTCAGCGAAGAGATCTTGTTTAGGTATGCCAGTTGCTTTTGTTTCATCCTCATCTCCACTTGACCATACATCTAGGTTTGGCTGAGCCGATGGGGAGCGATCAAGATCGGCTAAAGTCGAACTAAAATATTTGAAATCAGTAAGCTATATTATTAAATCGACAAAGTTCTTACTGATTTTGATAATTTCCATTGCCAGAAACCTTCATCGTGGAAAAGTCTGTTAAAGCAGAAGAATCACTGTTTACGTCCTCGTTCTTTTCTCTAGCTTTTTTTTCCTTGTCTAAAATTATGTTTTGGATCATCACATTTTTAATTAGGCAACAGTAAAGGTTAAAAACTTTTAAACGTTTTCATGATCGGCGAGGAATCCTTGTCGCAATTACGCCTCTTCTCCAAATGCTTCTGGCGAGCTTTTTCTTCTTCTCTCCCTTCATCGTCAGAACTATCAAATTCTACTTGAAACTGATCTTCTTCATCGTTTTCAGTAGTTCTCATGTCTACATGGCTTAAGAAACGATCAGTTGAGTCCGTCTGAAATTATCATGATAACAAACTCAGTGTGTCAAGCTCTAAATACTAGTTTTTATACTTTACATGGGCGGGGTAAACTTTATATACGCATCGCCTAGGGTCACAAGTGCCCACCAAAAAAAAACTTTTAAACGTTTTCATGATCGATATGAAATTTACCATGCTTTTAATCTCTTTTCATTTACAAGTTTGGTGTCAAAATGTCTTGACATTCTCGGCTATCAGACTAAATTATCAGCGCAGGGTCTCATACATACTAGAGTCTATTTACAGGCTGAAGTAGGCTTGAAAAACATTCAAAGAGATCTAATTATATGCCACTCCACATGAGTCTGTTATTTGCCTGAAATCTCAAGATTAGAGCATTTGCTGACAGTTAAGAAGTGCTGGAAATAGTTGCAATCGATTGCTCGATGTTTTTTACCCCTATAAGTCAGTGAACTAACTAAAAAGTAGTGTAAAATCAATAGGGTGTGCACTAAGGGTGATATGAAATTTCAACCCCAGGCTATGCGTATATAAAGTTTCCTCCCCTTTAAATTTGTCATATATAGCCATAAAAGCAATTTCATTTGGGTTGATATTACCTAACACTATGCTCGTTAACTATGATGGTTTGCTACTTCGATATATATATGTATATATATAGTAGAGTCCTAATATAACTCCACCCTAAGATAACGACACCCCCAGAGACACCACTTACAAAGATGCACCACTGACAAAGAAACCCATAAAGTTCGATATATAAAGCCACCTTCGCTATAATGCCACCCTGAGAGGTACCGTAGGGTAACATTATGGCAGGACTTGGCTGTATATAACTCTTTTAAAATAAATTTCATCTCACATATGAATGAGCCGGTCCATATTCATCCCCTCTGCCCTTTGCGAAATCATGGCGTCACTCCATCTATCTAGCAAACCAGTGAAAGTCGATGCACTTCTTCCATTAGTCAGACTAACATCCACAGTTGGTCTCAGATACAGCTTCTCTGCAAAAAATACCTTAACTGGACTTAAAGGGGCATGCTCGCCGCCGATGGTAATATTTTGAAAGGCGGGTACCAGGTCAATTCAAAGGAGAATTATTTTGACAAAATTTTGGAAAAGTCGAGGAAAAATTGGAGCTCCAGTGGAAATCGAACAGACGACCAACTTTCGCAGTCTGCCGCTTCTATCCTACTAGGCCACCAATGCTATTGAATGAAAGAAGTTTTTTTTTATTACTTATTCCCCGCAGGGCACTCAACTAAAATTTATTTTGAAATAATTATCGTTTGAATTGACTTGGTACCCGCCTTTCAAAATATTTCCATCGGCGGCGAGCATGCCCTATAATTCGCTTAGAAATTAAATCGAAAGAACCATGATCTTCCAGGTATTTGCCCACCATTAAATCAAAAAGCATAGGATCTCTTTCTTGCATCTTTTCATTCGAGAAATACACACCCTCCTTCTGAAGTTTTTTCATTGCAGCGAAACGGAGATTTCTAATATGACTATCTGCTTTACGAATGCTATTTATAGAAGCTTTTTTTCCAGCAACTGTGATTTTCTTGAAATAAATCTCTGTTTCATCGTCTTTATCGAATAAGCAAATAAAATCTGAAAAATCTGCTTTAATTCATGTAACTACAGGGTGCTTCAAAAAAATTCTGTCTTTTTGAAGTAGTCATAACGTTTTTTCTGTGTCATTTTTTCAATTTCTGTTTTAACAGATTGATTTTTATCGTTGACAATATTTTTTTGTATAGAATGTGAAAAGCACAATTTTTGCTTGGTATCCTTCCCTCCCTCCTCCGTGGTTTAAGTTCTGGTCTCTGGATAGCTTTGGAAGGACAAGGCCCAAACCTCGGGCTACCTAGGAAAAGTCGTGTTTTCCGCATTCTTTACAAAAAAAAAAGGATTATTAGTAAAAATGGATTAGTAAAAACAGAATTTCGAAAGCCGACCTAGAAAAAATGTTTAGCTATATCGAAAAGGCAGAATTTCTTGAAACGATGTCAAAGTCTCTATGTAAAATTGGTAGAAATGAGTCAAACCTGAGCTGACAAACTGATGGTATCTTTCCAGAAAAGTTATGGGTTTACTAGTGAACAAGTTGCTCAGTACAGAATATTTATCTTCATTGGAAAGGTCGGCCTCCCCTCTTTGTTGAGATTTGTAGAAAACATTGCTTTGTCCAAGAATATGTTGAAACATAAGCTCTTTCAAGCTCTCTTTTTCAACATTTTTATCAGCTTCTACACAACTACTAGGATTCGAAGTAGATGGCGAAGTAGGTAAAACAGAATCAGCCTCAGCACCGGTAGTCATTTTAGCTAAAGTGATTGAAAATTACACTGCTCAAAAAATAAGCAAGCGAAAAACTACTTTGAGTCACTTTATATTTGAACTCGAAATATTTGTTGCGAAATCTTGTTTTATTATTATTGCTCTTTGGCAAAGTGAGTGGTTTGTTAAAAAAAATTCATCGGTTTATTATGTATCTTATCAATGAAAAGATTTAATGGATTAAATGGATATATTTTAATAAATAGTAGCAATCGATAAATTAAAATCTGAGAAAGAATATTTTGACGTTGCAACATGATGCTTTGAATAGCTTAAAAAAGCGTATCGAAAATGTAGAAAGTAAATTATGTAAAATTAAAAACCACCACTTACGTATATTCAAGGGACCGACCTGAGCCGTATGTTGCACTTGGGGTATTTTTTTATGGCTCAAATCGAAAACACCCGTAAAAATCATTAAATCTCCCGTCAAATTGGATGTTTTTTGAACGACCTGCGACTCGCTACAAATTGTGACTCGCTACAGATTGAATTTTCTATTGTTATGTGGGTACAGATTGTTGTACCAGACCAATTGTTGGCCGCTTCGCGGCCAAGACCAGCACACTCCACATTGCAAGGATAGGGAACATATAGTACATGTTTTTGGGTGAAATGGACAAAAAAGTTAAAGTGTAGCGAGTCACAATTGTAGCGAGTCGAAGTTTTACCGTTTTTTTAATAGCTTCTATTTGTGATTTTAGGTTCCTTGGTCAGGTAAATTTTATCTTTTTCCCACAATACTGCACAATACTTTCTACTGCCACTGCATACAGCTGGACAAGGAAATGAACGGATGTAAAGTCAATTCTGATTTTTTTCTAACAGGCGACTGTTGACTTTATCAGGCTTATGCTTCCGAAGAGTCACTCTCTGTGTCTAAGACAATCGATCAGGACTGGCACGATCAGAACATGTGTATTTTACTGACGAATTACATCCGTCCATGACCTTGTCCAGCTATATGCAGTGGCAGTAAAAAGTATTGCGCAGTATTGTGGAAAAAGATAAAATTTAGCCCCCTGCCCAACGCCCCTGCGCCCCGGATGGGGCGCAGGGAAGCTTGGTTGGTTAGAGACGCGCGCACTCACTCACCTTAGACACAATTCCGAGCAAGACTCTCGATCATGAATCTATTTAAAGAGTATTTTTGCCCAGCTCCAGCAAGAAAAATTTGATAAATCAGCGAAAAATGACCCTAAAATACCCGAAAAAGACTATCTACCCCCAATGGGCGGATGGCAATTTTTTTGCAAAAATAAATTTGTTTATCCAGAAAGTGGTGGAAGTAGCCAAGTCACCTAATCGGTCAATCAACTCTGTTAAAAGCTGTGTGGCGCTATCTAAATATCAGTATCCAAGTATTAGTACTCAGGTGGTGGTATTAATTTTTTTGCTTAGGTAAACCCTAGGCGCACACACAAACTTTTGACACACAAAATAACATAGATTGAATTTTCGGCATGGCGAGATCTGCGGATAAGCATTTGCGGCAGGTCATTTGCGGACGTAACATTTGCATAAAGACTTTTGCGGACCTACATTTGCATATGCATATTTGCAGAAGGGTATTTGCGGACATAACATTAGCGGATACGACTATTGCAGGCCGTCCTTAGCGGCAGCGCATTTGCAGAACGACTTATGTGGAACGGCATTAGATGAGCGACGTTAGAGGAAAGATATTTACAGACCGACATCTGCGGCAGGACATTTGCGCAAACGAAATTTGCGGAAATAACTTTTGCGGAGCGTCATTTGCGGAAGGACATTTGCGGAAACGACATAAGACCCAAAATATTATCGACTTACTTATTGTTCACTGAATAAATTTATTGTCTTTAGTTGTTATACTTGCAAAGCACTACTTAAAATGGTATTTTTCGAAGGCTTTCTATAGAGTATACGAATCTCGAATCTTTAATTCCTGCCGCAAATGGAGGTTCGAAGAAGTTGTATCCGCAAAAATCACTCCGCAAAGTCGTATCCGCAAATGTTTATCCGCAGATCTCGCCATGCCGAATTTTCCCCTTTTTACAGCTTTTAGTTTTCGTTGTGAAATTGTTTATTTTAAAATTAAATTCAATAATTTTGTAAAGCGAGCTTTGAACTATCCGATCGTTATTTAGAGGCAGGGGGTTTATTTCAGGGGTCGTGTCAGAAAAGTGGTATTAGAATAATTGCTGTTGAAAGTTTTGTCTGTAAGTGCTATAAATCTGTCAAAAAATCTTTATTATGCCAAAATAGAATTGATCAACGAGTATAAATAAATATTCGAAACAAATGGTCATCACAGATTTATTTTCTCAGAAATTATCATGCCGGTGAGTTTTGCAGCTGACAAATAGTATTATGCATCAAATCAACAACAAAATATTTTCTCTCAAATATTTTGAAATTGGTCGTAAGATTTTTTAAAGTTGAAAAATGCAGTAAGTATAACAGAATGGATATAACAACCACAACAAACACACATATCAGGGAAGTGTCACAGAGCAAAAGTGAGTAGCAGGAGAGGCAGATATGTTAAAGTTAAGGTGTGGCTGCGGGGGCTGGAGGAGGGGGTTGCTGTTGCTGAGTTTGTTGGTGGTGTAGTCTGGCTTGCTCTTCACGTTGCTTTTGGGCGCGAAGAAATTCACCTAAAGTCAAGTCAATTTCATCCAAAGTTTCTAGTAGCAAAACAAACCATAGTCAATGAAGCCATCTCCATTGAAGTCATCTTCCCTGAGAATAGAGTCGATCATTTGCTCCAGTTCAGCCTCATTTGGAAGCGGAGGTGGTACACTGCTTCCTTTGTGTTGCGGGCCAGGGTTTTCTAAACAATTATTGCATAGTCATATTTTCATAAACTATACAACTTATAGTCAGCTACCTTCGTGGAAGTGAGTGATTGCCTGAAAATTACTTATTTAATCTGCAATTGTTTACAGTGGTTTGAAAACAGTAGTGTTTTGGGTGGATTAAAAGACGGAGATTAATTTTGTTTATTTCTGGCAACTTTGGAAACGATAATTTTTACAAATGCTTACCCTTTCTTTGAGTCTCCAGTCTTCTTTTATTCGAGGCTAATTGGGCCCCTTCCTCCTCCGTCAAAAATTTCTGAGTACCGTTATTTTTCTTATAAGCGCGCACCTATCTACTTTGAGGACCCATATCTCAGCTCAGAGAAATTTTTCTCCAAAGCTGTTTAATGCATTTTCTTAACTACCACGAGCCCTACCGATTCCACTTCTTAGATTTTGGTTAAGCACCCGAAATTTTCGAGATTGACCCAAAAATTTTCAAATTTTCAGGGGTTTGAAAAATAAGCGCGCCCGCGCGCTTATTAGAGGAAATACGGTATGCTCCTGCAGCCCATGGAAACAACCAGGGCTTTTAGAAGCTTTTTATTTTAAAAGTCCGTAGCTTATCAAAAAAAATTATAAAACCATACCTTGATGAGTTCCACTCCATCCAACCGACTATTCTTGTCCAAATCATGCATGTTGAAGTAGTGGAATTGCAGTTGTTCTGGGGTCATGTTGGCTGTAGGGTCTACTTTTCCCTCTAAAAAGCTATCTTATTAGCTAAAATTTGCCAAAAATATTATTTTCAATATTTGTCAAATTTATACCCAAATGCTCTTTGATATGTCTGAAAAATCAGCCAAAATTATTAATTTTAAACCAAAAACCCAGTAAACCACTAACTCTTGATCCTTGGCCTGTTCTCCTCCGAATTGTTGAGATTGCTGTTGGCCGGCTTGAGGTGGTGGAGGTGTTTGCTGTTGCTGTTGGTGAGCTTGTGCTTGATGGTGTCCCTGCAATTGGTCTCCTTGAGAGCCGGGAAATGATGGGCTCTGATGGGCACTGGCCACTTTAAGTAATATGCAGAAAGTAGTGAGAATTTTAGTGGCGCCGACATAATGCTTTTAAATATTGCCTTCATAGAGTAGATCTTCGCAAAAAAATTACCTAAAGCAATAAAAGTTAGATTTTAAAGCTAAATTTGGCAAAATCGCACAAATTTATTAGAAAAAATTACAGACATAAGTTAAAAGTAACAAGACATCGTGGGGCTCAGGTCCGGCGCTGTGTGAGATTATTAAAGAGTTCCAAAAAAATAATGCAAGCTAAAAAAGAAGCAAAAAAGTCGGCAAGAAATTTTGACAATTAACTGCTCTGCGACTCGTTACAAATTGTGAGTTGTTACAGTTTTTTTTAAATTAGCGCCTTTTGGTGCTCACGCAGAGTACACGACATTTTTCTACCGCGAAATTTCTCGACCGTAATGAACATGCTTATTACTTTGGTAGGGCAGCTGCTACTATTGGTTGATAAGCCCCGTTTGTGATTATCTAATCACGTTCTGGTCTTTCAAATGTACGCTCTTTTTTCTAAGCCTCACACTTTAAATTCAAATTGTGTGAACAAAAAATTCTTTCGCGATGGAAGGTTATATTAGAAGTAGCGGCTGCTACGAGGAATCAATGATGGGAAGGTTTCAGCAGACTGCGATCAAAAAACCAGGGATGCAAAGACAGAGCCTGGTTTTTTGTGGATGGACGTTTCTGCGAGTAAATCGGGGCGGACTCCCTTATATGTCCTCCTCCCAAAAGCACCCAAAAACATGTTTTTTTGGTGTTTTAGCACCTGAAACGCATAGAAAACATGTTTTTAGGTGGCTGTCGACCATTTTAAGAAAAAAACATTTTTAACCAAATTTGGACTTTTGGCCTTGGAGGACCAAGGTGAACCAACCTGAAAGGCTATCCAAATATCCTAAAAATACGCAATTACCGTATTTAAGAGTATTTTACTCGTTTTGGTCACTGGAGCTGGGCAAAAAGAGCCTCTATGTGCATTTTATGATCAAGAGTTCTTCTCGGAATCATGTCTAAAGTAAGTGAATGCACGCATCTTTAACCAACCAACCCCCCTGCGACCCTTCGGGGGCGCAGGGTTAGACACAAAACACTCGGAAGAGACCTTAATGCATGAAAAATGTATGCATACCAGAGTTTTTCATGCGATAGGCTCCAGTTAACAAAAATATGTTCACATTCTAGGTTTTACAACATTTGGGTGCCCTTTCAGGTTGATCTGCCTTGGTGCCCAGAGGCAAAAAGTCGAAATTTGGTCAAAAAAATTTCTTAAAATGGTCGACCGCCACCTAAAAACATGTTTTCTATGCGTTTCAGTTGCTAAAACACCGAAAAAACATGTTTCTGGGAGCTTTTGGGAGGAGGACAAATAAAGGATTTTAGCCGTAAATTGTTTATACAGTCAACTCCCGATTTAGTGTACACCCTGGGGACCGGCTCCAGGTGTACACTAGATTAAATGTACACTAAATCGAGGGCTCAATCTAGTCATTTTAATTAACCGCCGGCCAAAATGATTTAATCCAGGTGTACACTAAACCGAAGTGTACACTATATCCGGTGTACACTAAATCGGTAGTTGACTGTACTTGATGTTTCTGTTATTTGGAACACTTTTTTAGGATTGTTACAGGACCTGGTTGCGATGTCGCAGTCACAGCTATCATAAACGAAGAGACGCAGTTAGCAACTTCTACAACTATGGTAAATTCTTTAATCAAAACATTTCTTGTGAAATGGTAGCGAATTTTATAAAGCATACCGGTGAAATATCGCAAGTTCGGTGGTACGATGAGCTACCTAGACTTTCGACGTTACGTAACAACATCCTACCTTCGCTCAAATGATGTGAGTGAGTGAGCCAAAGGCAAAAAGATCAAAGGGAGTGACTGATTAAGTGACCGGATTAAACCATCGGATGGTGGATGAAGATTCGAGACCACGTTGCATTCTCCGCGACGGTCGAGCAATGAAGGTTGCAAAAGATGCGGCGTAGGGCTTCATGAAAAATGTTTTGTTATTTTTTTTATCTACCCGCTCTTTTATTGTGTTGCGTTTTGTTCCACGTTTTGGGTTTAACCAGCCTAAATAACAACGAATTCGTGTTTCTCGGGTGAAAATACGTCTAGAAAAGTGTTTTGGAGTAAAAAAATTTTTCACCGAAACTGACCAAAATTCACCAAAGTTCAGGGAATGATAAGTTAACCCTCAATTTAACGTCACCCTACGAGTTTTTTGTTCTAAAAATCTCGATTTAACGTCAGCCCCAATTTAACGTTGTCCTCGATTTAACGTCGCCCTAAGGCTGGTCCCCAGGAGTGACGTTAAATCAAGGGTTGACTGCAGTCAGAAAAAAATGTGGATTTTAAAGGGTAAAGAATAAGTTTGGGCACAGATTTACACATTCTAAAGGTGTTTTCACCTATATCCAATTAAAATTGCTCTTAACTAGATCCTCCTCTAAATCTTTAATTCAATTCGAAAAATTGGAAACTCGTCTATAGAATCTTGCAAAAAAAATCAGCTTGTGACAACACAAATAGAAAAAATCCTGGTGACGAAAAGTCCATTTAGGTAGACTAAATCATAATTTAGCACCACAAAAGAAACAGCTCATTGTCCAATTGCAATACACCAGAAAAGAAGAAATTGTGTTCTGTGGTAACCCATCCAGTAGATATTCTGCTGCTTTGGCGAACAGCAACGTGTACCAGACCATTGTTTTGCTGGCTCATGCAATGCAAGAATAGCGAGAATAGCTGGTTTTCGTCATTCTTGGCAATTTTATACTTTTTCAACCTTTCCGCTAAAAAATTTCCATCCTAAGTAATGTTGATAAAAAAATTGTTGTTGAATTTGCGGTGTTTTGCCTGATTTTCAGGGAGTTTTTGTGAGGTGGTTAGTTGGAGGTCTGCTTAGCAATACGTAACGAAAAAACGAAATTTTGTGCAAACCCTTTGCTATCGCAGTGACTTTGACTGTGGAGTTTTGAAAAAAGGGACACTTCGTGTAAAAAATATTTTTTGCCAATAAATCTCTGACCTTGTAACATGTTTTTGTTTTTTATTGACCTGAAGTATACACAAGTATACTACCACAAGTATCCAAATAAGACATCGATATCACCATAATAGATTTAAATGGTGGTATGTTGCTTAGTTGCGGCTCTTTTCTATGCGGTTGCGGTCAAGATTTGCACTTTAAGCCATATTTCAATAACTCACAAGGGAGGGACCTAGACTGTGACCTATGGGAATTTGATGAAATTTTTTCCAACATATTTTGTAGAGCGTGTCCAAGTTTCGTGTGAATTTGGCTACCCAGCTCTAAAGGTGTAATAAGTAAAGCAATGACTCTTTTAAATTTTCGATAATTCCCATGGCCCATCAGTTAGTTATTAAAAGACCACGGTTTTTACGCGCAGTGCCATGTGCAAAATTTGAATTGGCGGGGGACACTTCTCTTTCGTCTCAAACTGGGAGTGTTTATAATTAAAGAACATGATACGGGTATCGAGGTGTTTTTAGAAATTCGGAGTGAAATTTGTACTACTTTTTGTGGTCATTCAGAGCTGAATAAAAATGGAAAATTTGCCTTATCAACTTTTTCAAATTGATAAGAATTTTTCAATTTTAATAAAGGGTCTCACCAGTTTTATTAATGAAGGGGGAAACTTTACATACGCATCCTCTATTCTCGAAAGTTCAAGTCCCTCTGGGGATGTTTTAATTTACTTTTTTAGTAAGTTAACTGACTTCTAGAGCAACCAATTCCAGCACTGCTTTGCCGTCAGCAACTGCCTCAATTTTGCGATTTCGATTCCGATTAGATAAGAAATATTTAGTAATCATGTGCAGAACTATACAGGGTGGCGCAACATAAACGCATGAATGAATTTTCGCCATAACTTTTTAAATTTGCGGTACTTTGACGAGATCTTGTTTTTTATTCGAAAGCTGAATGAATGAGAAATCGAATGACACCAAACTTATTGATTTTCGTGTTTGTTATCACTGTTAAAACATGTTTGATTGAAATTTTATTTTTCTTCTTTTAGCCATGGTCTACAGTGCTCAAGAGAAGGCAAAGTGCGTCGAAATGTTCATTGAGGAAGGCAAAAGCGTGGCCAATTTTGGCTCGACGAAACGTTTCCTCTTCGTTGGATGGGTCGTGGACGTCTACTGCTCCTGCTCCCTTCGCCTGGCCGCCGTATTCGCCTGATTTGACGCCGTGTGACTTCTTCCTGTGGGGGTGGATCAAGAGCCAAGTCTACACAACACCAATCGCCAGTATGAATGAGCTTCGAGAACAGATTGAGCGCGCTTTCATGAGTCTGCCGCAGGAGATGGTCAACAGAGCAATCGGAGCCTACGAAACTCGCCTCGAATACTGCCTAGAAGTGAATGGGAAAAGTACAGAACAGGAATATGAGTGAAAATCATTGTTATTTTTGTCCGTTAAAATTGGGTGTGTTCAAATAAAGAATTCTTTGCATGTTTGGTGTCATTCGATTTCTCATTCATTCAGCTTTCGAATAAAAAAAGATCTCGTCAGAGTACCGCAAATTTAAAAATTTATGGCGAAAATTCATTCATGCGTTTATGTTGCGCCACCCTGTATTTACTCAAAACCAAACAAAGCTATTAAAGAGAAACCATATAACATAGTGTCTTTGAGCTGGCTGGTTCGATTTTCACTCGATCTGATCGCTTTCAAACTTTTTCAGTTGGATGTACAATTTTTATTGTTTTGAAAATTTCAGAAGAGCTGAATGAATGTCAGCTTGTGAAACATATGTCTGAACAACCACCTCGTTTCAATTCAGCAGCCACCACTCGCAGAAGACATAACTATACCTTGGACTTGAGTAGTCAGGAGGAGCCGACTGTGAGAGGCGGGCACTCTCTTGTTAACTTTGCCAACAACCAAGTCAATAATACTGATAGCAATACTGCTCGACCAACTGGATTGGAGCCGAAAGCTTATATTGCGAATAAAGAATCTAAATCTAATCAGCCAACACCTCCTCTTCATTTTCCAATTTTTCTTCATGATCGCTGCACCCGCGAGTCAGATTTGGAGCAGTGCACAGGTTCTTTTTCTAATGGTTTGGTGTGTATACTTTTTAACATGTATTCGTTTGTAGAACTCGATACAAGCCTTTGCAACTGCTGCAGTAGACCAGTACGCGCAGCCGGCTGAGTATCCAGAGTACAACAACTTTAATCAACAGGAGCAGGATGTAATGCTTAATTACCTTGATTTAAATTGTAAAAAAGGAAACTAATGAAACATTTAGAATGGAGCAATATAATATCTGCCTTCTTCTGGCTGAAAAGCGCCTTCTCTTTTTTAAGTCAAAGAGGTAAGTATCTAAATAATTTTTTCAAAGTGATAACACCATCAGGTAGCCTGCGACTCTAGTTTCTAGCAGCGTATTATTTGTTGCAACATCTTTTCAAAGTGTAGCACAAAAGCGTTGAAGTATGAAGCAAGTGGAAAAAATAATTTCATTTATACTTTTAACTTTTTGTGCTAAATTTTGCAAGATGTTGCAACAATTGATACGTCACTCAGACAGTGTTTTCAAAAGTCAAGGTCAAGTTCAAGGTCAAGGTCAAGGTAAAACTTGACTTTAAAACTTCAAGGTCGTTTTTCTCGATTTTTAGTAAGGAAAATGGGTCTGAATTTTTTTCCTATCCCCTAAAGTCAAGATTTTGCGGTGAACAAAACGTACTTTTCAGAATAACGATATAAATTTGGCACGATGAGATATAGCCTAAAGTCAAGGTAAAATCACCTTGATTTTAGCGAAAGTCAAGGTCAAGGTAAAATCAAGGTGATTTACCTTGACTTTAGGCTATATCTCATCGTGCAAAAATATATCGTTATTCTGAAAAGTACGTTTTGTTCAGCGCAAAATCTTGACTTTAAGGGATAGGAAAAAAAATTCAGACCCATTTTCCTTACTAAAAATCGAGAAAAACGACCTTGAAGTTTTAAAGTCAAGTTTTACCTTGACCTTGACCTTGAACTTGACCTTGACTTTTGAAAACACTGCACTCAGGACTGATAGCGAATTTGGGGGTACGGGAGTAATACCCCTACCCTTTACCCCCTTCATATTCGCTACGACCAAAGTCGCTACGGGTTAAAGGTAGAGGGTAGAGAAGAAGGGGGTACTGTTACCCCTACCCCATAACCCATAGCGAATATTGCAAGGGTAAGGGTAAGGGGTAATCAAACGACTATTTGCTACGAGGTAGAGGGTAAAGGTAGGGTAAAGGGTAAGAGGTACAACTATTCGCTACCGATAAGGTAGGGTGGGAGTAAAGGGTAGAACTATTGATTAACAAAATGGAAGTAGGGAGTAAAGGGTAGAACTATTGATTACCAAGGGGTAAAATCAGGGTGGTCATTGTACAATTCACCCAAACCAAAACTAATCGTTTTTGACAAACATGACAACCATCCACGGCAACACCGTCTAATGTAGGGTATAACCCTTTATGTAGGGTATAACACCTCCGTCGGAATCTTGCCACCGTTGCGAACATCTCCCTGCAGATGACCGTCCACCAAGCTTGCAATGTACTGAAATAAAAATATAAAAAAATAGAAGAGAAAGTTAGTCAACCAACCCTGATTCCTTCACGATCAAATCGGTAGCGGCGAACGAGCTCATCATCACCCAATTCATCGACCGGATTCCACGCTTCTTGTCGCTCAATTCTCCTCGGAACTCGAATTTGCATGAAGGCAGCCATTCTAAACGTAAAAATAGTGAAAAGCAGGCACAAAATCCATTAAGAACAACAACAAGAATCAAGGAAAACGAGAGGCAACTCGTTCAAAGCAAGGGAACAATGAAACGAATAGAAAAACGAGAATTCGGTCAAAAATGCCGAAATAATACGTTTTTCATGATTTTGAGCAAATAGTAGCTCTAAACAGTCATTTAAAACAAAGAAATACAGAAAAAGTTTGAGGGGGTAGAATCTTTAACCACCCCCTGCAAGGGTAGAGATTTTAGGTCAAAAAGTGTACCCCGGGGTAAAGGGTAGAGTTGGTAGCGAATAGTTGGGGGTAGAACTATTCGCTACCGAGGGGGTAGGGGTAGGGGGTAATACCCTACCCTTTACCCTCTACCCCGTGGTATTCGCTACCAAAATCAGGGGGTAGGGGTAAAGGGTAATAGGGGGTAGAGACTATTCGCTACCACCCAACTATTCGCTACCATTATTCGCTACGGGTTAATGAAGGGGTAAGGGTAAAGGGTAGAGGGTAGGGGTATTACTCCCGTACCCCAAATTCGCTATCAGTCCAGAGCTAGAATCGCAGGCAGTTTTTTAATTTTGACAGTGACATCAAAATGACAGTAACACTTGATTAAATATTCGAGTGTCACTGTCATTATCAGTATCACTGACCAGATTGGAAACACTGATCGCAGGGCTACCAGATGGTGTTATCACTTTGAAATTTTTTTAGATACTTGCCTCTTTGACTAAAAGGAAAAAAGAGGGCACTTTTCAATGAAAAGTTTTTACTCAAAAGAAGGCACATTTAATCATTAAATATTTAATTCTCGTCCATTTCGAATAAGCAGAAAAAAGCCTATTTATTACTTTAAAAAAAATTACAGCCGAATATGGAGATAAGAGCATCCCTGATATAAGAGCACCATGGTCCGGTCCCGAGGAAGCTTCGTACTCATTTGATCACAACTCATTTAATCCCACTCATTTGATCCCAACTCATTTGATTCCAACTTGTTTGATCCCACCTCATTTGATCCAAATTTCGGTACTAGGCTAATTCACTCCCGGTAAATCCATTCCCCGGCAAATTTATCGTCCAGTCATTCTACAGGGTGTGTGGTCGTTTGAGTTATGGCGTGCAAAAGGGCACAAAGTAACTCAAACGACTTATTATGGACGTTTGAGTTACTTTGTGCCCTTTTCACAAAGTAACTGAAACGTCTTAAAATTTATTTTTGCGATATTTGTTTGTTTTCGATTTATTTTTCTCTTTCGCTACTCTTTGCAAATGTCTATGTCTTCTCCAGACGTCTTCTTCCTCGACCGATGAAAATACTGCTGGTCCTGAACCAATCAAACCTATTTCTATGTACTGTTCGGGGATTTTCTGTGCAGAGTTTCGCAAACTTTTCAGTTCTGATATATTCGCAAACATCTATATGCCAAAAGGTCCCATCCCTGATGAGCAGTGCAGACTGCACTAATTTCACCTGTCAAAATAATGTTTGCACTGATTGCCGTGAATTCTACCAAGTTTTTTTAGTTGTTGAAGTTTTTGCGCATCAAGCTCTCGAAGATCAATAAAGAAGGTGTGTCTTCTCGCCTTTACTTGCCGTCGAACTGATTGCAACTGTTTTCAGGTGGTTCATCGTGTTCATCGAAAAAGAAATCGAAAACAAACAAATATCGCAAAAGTAAATTTTAAGACGTTTCAGTTACTTTGTGCAAAAGGGCACAAAGTAACTCAAACGTCCATAATAAGTCTTTTGAGTTACTTTGTGCCCTTTTGCACGCCATAACTCAAACGCCCCTATGCCATTCCACAGTCAGTACTAGGATTTGAAACAGCCTAGTAGCATTAAAGGGGGGGGGTGTATTTCCTTTCCGTATTTGGTCCCGCATGGAAATCGTTTTAATTCAAATTACACCACATTTATAGGTTGCAGGTTCGAGTCTCTCTGGGTGTGAACTTTCTTTTTTTCACATTTTTTCAGGGATTGAGCTTAACTCACACTGAGTGTCAGACTTATAAATACTAATCAATCGATCGTGGACATTTCCAGGATTGCTTGTTTGGTCAAAAATCATATTGAAATTTCATTTTGAAGTAAAAGAAAGCCAGCCATAAGCCATATGCTTCGATTTATATTGCCTCTAGTTGTTTTATTATTTTTCTTACAGTGATTAGCAATTTTCTATACTCATGAATGCACTAGGTACTTGACAAAAAAAATTCTATACCGAAAATTTTACTTCGATCATTGGGTTGCTTGCAAAGTTTTATTTACCAATGAAAAGGTATGATTGAATAAGGTCCCCTGCCTATGAAGCATCCTTATCCCCCC
Source organism: Ditylenchus dipsaci (assembly GCA_004194705.1). Taxonomy (NCBI): domain Eukaryota; kingdom Metazoa; phylum Nematoda; class Chromadorea; order Rhabditida; family Anguinidae; genus Ditylenchus; species Ditylenchus dipsaci. The sequence continues at coordinate 102,692 of SADC01000205.1, forward strand.
TCTAGCTTAGATATATATATATGTGGAATCCTTCCTGATAATCTTGCTGCGTTCGCAAGACAATTAGAATTATTTTGATATCCAACTAGTGAATAAAATGTGAAAAAAAGAAAGTTCACACCCAGAGAGACTCCAACCTGCAACCTATAAATGTGGTTTAATTTGAATTAAAACGATTTCCATGCGGGACCAGATACGGAAAGGAAATACACCCCCCCCCCCTTTAATTTTTTTGTGCTTATTTCATAATCTTTTCGGGGCAAATCTGTTTTAGGGAGACCATACCACACTGAACACCTAAAATATCCTCGAACTACTTCAAACCACTCTAGAAAACCTCGAACGGCTCTAAAGCACCTGGATATTCAGTTGACGAACCGATCTGTTGACTGATCGATGATCTAAGTATAAGTCAACCTGGACCATCCGGAAATTTCCAGATCATAAAAGTTCGAATAATTTGGTCTTCTTCTCTTTGTGGGCTCTCTGTTGTTGTTTTCTAGCTTTCGTAAAGGCTGAATCATAAAGACCGAAAATTCATTATTTACTTGACCGTAGTTTCATACTTATCCGAACACAACCAGAAGAGAAGCATTTTTTATTGATAAAATTGGAGATTTTTTTAACATTTTTAACGAACAGGCAAAAGTGACAAACGGAAAACATCATATTAGTTTTGGAATTCCTCATTTTCTTCTTCTCCCACCTCTACAACTAAAAACTTCTCCAGATGAAGCTGTACGGCTTTTAGGCACTCCATTCGATCTGACGATTCGATTTCTTTCACTGGCTTATCGACGCTGGTGGAACCAACTGGTTTCTTTTGACGAAGAACTCGATCTTGCAAGGGTTTGTCTGTCGACAGTGACAAAAGCAGAGAATATGTCAAGCCGTCCTTTTCTGAGACCACGATTGCAGTAGACGAAGACACAAAATTGGTGATTGCAGTAGTTTTAACCTTCACTATGACATTTTGACGCTGTACACGGCGTTTCAAACACGTCAAATGACCAAACCGGGCTTGGCGTTCTGTTTTAATGAAAATTCAAAATATTTTTTTCAATTTTCCAATTTTTAAATACCATTGACAAAAATATGCTCAATTTTACGCATTAAATATTCATAAAACTGGTTTTTTAATTTTCTATGGATACTTCTCGTCTAAAAAATCTGTTTCGAATTCAATTTCCCTATTTAAAGGGAGGACGTACTTTTATATACGCATTGTCTAGGTCATAGGTTCAAACCCGCCTGGGTGCATACCCTATTCATGTTTTATTTACAAGTTTGGGTCAAAATGATCTTCGGTCTCTTGGCTATCCAACAAGACCATCAGCACAGGGTTTAAGAATAATCATGACTGAGTTGCAGGCCAAAACCACTTGAAATACCTGGAATTTTTTTTGCTAAATCGTCCACTTTCTCGATGAGAACTGCACATTTGGAATAACTGTGATGTGCATAAGAAAGCTGAGTGAACTTACTACGATCGTGCCAGACAGAAAATTTGTTTAGCAGGGAATTATTAAGAAATAACTTTTTTAAGTTAGCAACTTGACTCTGCCAAACCGATAAATTCGAACTTTTAATTTTTTAACTTTTTTACATTTATAACTGAGCTTGATTTTTTTCAAATCGAAAGAGCAAATTTAGAGCTTTTCTGTGGTATCAAAAAAATTAATCACAGCTTACCTAAGCAAAGTTATAACCAAAAACATAAAATGCTAAAAAAACAAAAAATTTTGAATTCAGAATGTTTTTCAAAACCAATTTGTCTCTCTATACGAAGATCTCGATTCGGTCTTTTGACGTGTTTGACACGCCGTGTGTAATCACACATATCGTTTTGAAAAAGGAAAACTGATAATTACCACATGGGCATCAGGACACTGTAAATAGATGTGAGAATTGAGTAGGCGAAGACCGTCAACTGACCCAAAGATGCTTTGTGTCGTACCGCTGCACTTGCTCGTCTTAATGCAGCGCCAGTTTCAAATTGTCCCGTCGCTCACTACCCTGCTCTTCACAAACCAAGCACTGCTCTTCTTGATTCTTTCAAGACGAAATCCCCTGAATACCTAATAAGGGATAAAAAAAATAAACAAAAGTTCTCTACCTGAAGAGATGGTTGATCACGCAAACTTCACCTTCGTTAGGCACACCGCTTAGCAAGGCATCACCCACTTTCATAGCCATCGGTATTGCTAAAACCAGAAAATTAACAAAGATTTTTCTACCAAATAGAACTAAAAAAAAAAGACCACCATGCTTTCGAAAACGTTGAAATCCAAATTTTTGAAATTGGGATCAAATGAGTGGAATCAAATGAGTGTGTATGCCGAGGAGTGCTTTTATACTAAAAGTCACTAACGATATAAGAGCAACCACCCCCCGACCCCTGCCCCCCCCCCCCCGATAAAAGAGCACTTTTGGCCGGTCCCGAGGGGTGCTCTTACATCCAGGTTCGACTTTATTGTCATCTGCAAACAACCAACAACCCTCAGATATTTGTTGTTTACACCTTTTGATCTCAATCGATTTCAGTTCACTCCGACATTCCATTCTGTCGAGATGCCTTTTCGTGATCGAACTCAAGAATTTAAAACCGTTACAAAGTCTTGCCAGGTAGACATACTTTTTTACTAATTTCTTTAGTTTTTAAAGTCTCCAAAATTTAAGTTGAAGTATCAGGCCAATGGACTACAGAACAAGGAAGAGCGTGACAAGGTTATTCGATCTTCAGTTCAATTCAATCAACTTGCTAGGTTTGGGAATTTATAAGATTTGAATTAAAAAAAATTCATTTTAGACGTATAGGCCGCGACCTCAGCTTGACATGCGCGAAAATGGAGAAGCTGACTCAATTGGCCAAGAAAAAATCTCTCTTTGATGATCGGGCTGGTGAAGTGGAAGAACTTTCTCATATTATAAAACAGGTACTTTTTTCTAAAATCTTCGCGATTATTTGATCTAATTCTACCATTTTTGAGGATATAACTGGTCTTAACAAGCAAATCGCCAATCTCCAGGAAGTTATCAAACAGCGTTCCGCTGTCAATAATCAGCGAGAACATCAAGGACAGGATCATTCCAAGTTGGTGGTGGTCGGTCTTCAGTCCAAGCTTGTATCAGTCAGCAAAAATTTCCAAAATGTCCTTGAGAAATGCACTGAGGTTAGTGCGTTGAAAATTTTTGACCCGAAGCTACAAAAAAATTCAGAACCTGAAGATAAAGAAGAACCGCCGTGATAAGTTCAGTCAAGCTAGTTGTGTGCCGTCAAATTTACCGCCATCTGCTAGTGCAGGAAACAGTGCGTTTGTTCTATTCCGTTTTTCTCCTTGCATAATTACTTGTTTTTAGTGGGATCCCTTCTTCTTCATGATGATGCGATGGCAAGTGGATCTTCTTCGGTCGCCGTTGATATGGACCGCGTAGAACAGCATCGGATGCAAGAGCAGGTGTGCGATATCAATTCTATTCTTCAGTCTTCTTTTTTCGTTATTTTATGATTTTCGAAAACATTTCCTCAAAACCATGGAAACCACCCATCACTTCTCATAAAAATCTTCTTCTCCCTAAAGTATTCAGGCGGGGTGTTAAAACACCGCATTTTCCAAAGAGCTTGTTTACGATTCACCATAGAGAATATTTTGGTGCATAGACGTTTCTCGAAAATGAAACTTTTTTCATTTTCGAAAAACGTTTCTCGAATTTGAAACTCAAAAGAGTAAAATATCTCTAGGGGTATATATGTATACCTGTAAAGATACTTATTTAGACATACCAAGGGTATTTGGCCGCTTCGCGGCCAAAGACCAGCACACTCCACATTGCAAGGGATAAGCGTACATACATGTGTTAACCCCTAACCCCCGCAATGTGGAATATGCTGGACTTTGGCCATCACATTCAGCCAAATACCCTTGATATGTCTAAATAAGGTATACACCTAGAGATATTTTACTCTTTTGAGTTTCAAATTCGAGAAACGTTTCTCGAAAATGAAAAAAGTTTCATTTTCGAGAAACGTCTATACCCCAATATTTTCCGTAGAAAACCAAAAAATATAATGAAATATTTTCTTAGTTTGTCTATTGTTTTGAAGACATTTCACAAAAGTTGTAAAACCACGAAATAAGTAAAACATTAATTTCAATTTTCAGCTATCACTGATTGACGAATCTGAGTCTTATCATAGGGATCGTTACAATGCAATGGAAAATATCGAGAGTAGTATTTCCGAATTGGGAACTATCTTTGGACAACTGGCTTCTTTGGTAGCAGAACAGGGCGAAATGATTACAAGGTTTTTTTTCTATCTACTTTAAAGGGGCACACCAGCGCGTTACACGGGCAATTTCAAATTCGCAAAAAGCGGGGACCAGCTGTATTCAAACGAAAATTCTTTTTAGATACAAATTTGTCATTTTATACAAGAAACTATACACCGTGTTGGAATTGAACTCGGCCACGTTCAGACTACATTAGCACATTACCACTGAGCCACCCATGTTATTAGACTTATATTGTGCTTTATATAACTTATTGCTCTTTACAGAATAACAAATTGGCATTAAATAATAATTCTCGTTTGAATATGGCTGGTCCCCGCCTTTTGCAAATTTGAAATTGACCATGTAACGCCCTGGTATGCCCTTTTAAGAGACCCTTGTGTGCGCAGAGCAGTCTCTTGAGAATTTTCTAATATGTGGTTATCAAAAAGTGTATATACTCGGATTTATTCTTGTCCGGAAAAAGGCCTCTCAAGGTCCTTTGGGCGTTTTAATCTTCTCTGCACAACCTTTTTATAGCTTACTCGGGAACGATTACTGGAATGGGACTTCCTTTTACATTTCAGCTGCTAATTCATTTGTTTTAGGATAGATTCAAATGTGGAAGAAACATCGGTAAGTGTATTGTCTCTACAAATCTCATAGGTTCTAGTCCCTGATTTTGCTGTTTTCAGATCAATGTGGATGCGGCACATCATGAGCTTCTCAAGTATTTCACAAACATATCTCGCAATCGGTGGCTCATTATCAAAGTGTTCGGTGTCCTCATGGCTTTCTTCATCTTCTTTGTGATCTTCTTGACGTAAGGCGGTGGCCCTAGAATAGAAAAGGTTCAATTCGCTGCTCAAGAACATTATTTGCTATTTCGCCTCTCAATATTGGTGTGTAAAGAAAGTTATGATGATGATAAATATCGACACGTGTGTTGTCTTTTATAATATACCACATCCCCTCTTACTGTTCTCCCATGAGTATTACTGTAAAATTTGTCTAAAAGGGAGGAAAATTTGGAGAGAATATGATGTTTGTTGTGAGGATTGAAGCTAGGAAGGACTATCTTTCAAAGACTATATTTTTTCAATTCGCTTAATTACGATAACGTTTAGGACGTATAGACCCTCTTCACTTGTCATAATAATTATTTTAAATTAGAGAATGACCCAGCGTTCAATAATTTGGCGAAATTGCACGAATATTTCCCTTTGCCTTGGAGCGTCTGAAATGGTTTAAGAATTGGCATGAAATACCGAAATTGGGGATCAGTCCGGTGGTCAGCATCTATTTTATGTCTGATAGATAGCATAGATTGGGATACGACAGTTTTAATTTACCAGGTTGATGCAAGGCCACCATTTGGCACATCCTTATCCATTAGAGGTGAGACAAAAGCTAGATAGCGTAGACTAATTCTGTGATACTTTACTGTCTTTAAAATTTTTAATAAATGAACATATGATTATTGGTTGATGATGGTTTCTTGACAAATATGTTTGTATGTCAAATTTATTTTGTTTTATCTCGTTTTTCTACGATACCTAATTAAAATGCCTTTCAGAAAATTTCAGAGATGGTTCGACTGTCCGCCGGTTTTATTATTTTTATGTCATTTGTCTCCACTGCACTTACTATGTAACTTTTTTACAATTAAGGGTTGAAATATTTTATAATGTTTTTTTGCAGCACAAATGCATTTTTCCTCAAGAAACAATTCTACCCATCCGTTGTATACCTGACGAAAAGCTCCACTTCAATGGCTGTAATATAATTAACTTTTTTCTCTCTAAAATATTAGGGTGCGATTCGGTCGGTTAACCAAACTGGTCGGTTAACGAAAACCGGGTTTTTGGCAAATAAACCGAAACCGACATCCGGTTTAAAAAAAACCGGAAGCCCGGAAACCGGGTTTAGCAAAATAATGGTTTATTTAAAACAAAAATTAACCGAAAATCAGGTACAGGTCGGTTAACCGTCCGAATTTTTTTGAAACAACCGGAACTGAAAACAGATCTGAAAAAACCGGTTTTTTTGAACCGAGCGATCCAAAAAAACCGACCGGATCCCAACCTATGAAAGATGATAAATTTTTCCCATTTAGGTGATTTATTTCCAAGCCGCTGTAATCTCCTATTTGGTATTCTCCTTGATCAGGTGGATATTCTTTGGTCAACTACGAGTTGCTGAAATAGAGCATGCCCAGGAGAGGGTTTGGCATGCCGTCATGGAGACATGTTTAGGTATGACTTAAAGTGTCAGTTTCTTCAACATCACAATTTTTTCAGCATTTACTGTATTCCGTGATGACTTCTCTCCCAAATTTGTTGTTCAATTCGTGATCCTCTTTTTCATCAAAGCTTTTCATTGGCTGAGCGAAGGTTTGCAGATATTTTTTTGCAGACATTATTTTGCTTTTTTTCTATGGCAAACTTCTAAATTCTGCTATTACAGTTTCTCTTAATCTTAGCTGCCGTTTTGTTTGAAATATTATTTCTAAACCATGGTTTTTTTTCTAGTCCTCTGAAGTTTCGGCAATATCTGACAAGGCTGTTAAAAAAACAAGGACAAAGTCACAGAGGAACTAGCCGAAATCGTTTGGCGTAGAGGCGTTAGGGCCTTTTTTTCCACTTTTTGGCGTTCTGCCCTATGTTATATTTTAGCCACTTAGGCCTTATTTTTTTAACTTAGGCTTAGGCTCAGGGTAGGCCAGCGCACGTTAGCCGGGACTAAAAAATGTCTTAAGAACCACAAAATGGCTTTAAAATAAAGCCTATGTGGCTAAAGTATAACATAGAGCAGAACGCCAAAAAGTGGAAAAAAAGGGCCTAAAGGCTACGACCCAAATCGTTTTCTTGACATTATATACCAAAAAAGAAACAGACTTTATACAGACTATAAAGCCTTGTATCGAATGACTGAGAGTAAATCTCATGTTTTTAACGCGGGAAGGGCTGTAAATCTTTTTTCGTCATTTTTTTGCTTACATTTTGTAACTAAGATTCAGGGCTACCCAGTTAAATTTTTCCAGCCAAAATGCGATACTCTCATTCTGCTTTTCACTCTGCCATTCACACTAATGACTGAAAGGTAGAGCGAAAGATAGAGTTAGAGTAAATGCGTTTTCATCAAAGTTTTTTCAGAGATTTGTAGCTGAAAAAAATATCATCGTGTAGCCCTGAATCTTAGCTACAAAATGACACCAACAAAAACAATTTTCATGAACGATAAAAAGTTTACAGCCTTTCCCGCGTTAAAAAAACATGAGATTTACTCTAAGTCATTGAAAACGAGGCTTAAGAAACAGACTTTCGAAATTCTGTCAAGTAAAAAGAACAACCCTCCATTTGCAGATAGAGTGGATTACATGGAGAGGAGTCCGGTGATCACAGTCTTGTTTCATGCTCGCATAATGGGGATCCTGTCCCTGTTAAGCGCAGTCGATAGCTTCTTCATTTCTCATGCTGTCTTTGAGACTATGCAGCGAGGAGCCAGTGCTCAAATCGTTTTTGGCTTCGAATATGCGGTTCTGCTGGCCATGGTCGTTCACATAGCCATCAAGTACATTCTTCATATACATGGTGAGATCGGTTTTTATTGCATTTTTGACCCTACCGGAGCATACACCCCCCCCCCAAATGAAATTTTTTTAAAAGTGTTTCCAAACACCCTATATCGACCTTAAATCGCCTCAGGAGTTCAAAAAAGTCACTATTTTTGAGTATTTTGAAATTTCGACCATTTGCCTGTTTTAGCATGTTTTCGTCACTGGAGCTGGGCAAAAAGAGCCTCTAAATGCATTTTTGTTCAAGAGTCTTGCTCGGAATTATGTCTTTCGGGGGCGCAGGGAGCTTGGTTGCTTGGGGTTGAGATCCGCACACCCACATACCTTAGACGCAAATCACTCGAAAGTGACTCTGGATGCATAAAAAATGTATGCATACCAGAGTTTCTTCATGCAATAGGCCCCAGTCAACAAAACTATGTTCAACATCTTCTTTTTTACGCAAAATTGGCCCATTTTTGGTCCATTCCCACCTCAATACAGTCCTAAATCCCTTCAAAAACGGCCAAAATAGGTATTTTTGGGTGGTCCAAAAACTCAATTTTTTACTGACCAGAAATCAAAAATAATGTCTTTTTGAACTCCTGAGACATTTTTAGGTCAATATAGGGTGTTAAGAAACACTTTTAAAAAAAATTTCATTCGGGGGGAAGGGGAGGGTATACTCCGGTAGCGCAAGTTTTTTTTCTTTCCCTATTTGAGAGAAAAGTGGACATCACTATTTTTAGCATGTTATTTTTAGATTTGCGATCAGTCCATCCATGGGAAAATAAGGCAGTCTACATGCTATATGCCGAGCTTTTTACCAGTTAGTGATTTTTATGCCGCTTGCATGTGTGGTACAGTGCACTCTTGATACAGTGCACTCTCGATATACTGTAACTCTCGATACAGTCTATATTTTCTTCGATTTGGTTGGTTGGTTGGTTAATTTAAAGACATAAGGAACCATACCTTCCATAAAGTGCACTCTCGAAATAGTGAAACTCTAGATATAGTGTACATTTTTCTCGGTCCCGACAAAGGAACCGACTTTTAATATACAGTCGACTCTCGATAAACCGTCACCCCCAAAGTTCGTACCCGCCTAGGTCGACCGTTTTAAGAGCTCAATTTTTAAATTTTTTTTGCCAAAACTAATTCGTCAGTCTAGTCCGAAATATCGCAAGGATTCCGATTTTGCCGATCATTTCTCAAAAAGCTAAAATTTTGACCATTAAGACCCGCGCCTCTCGATAAGCCGTAACCCTATTTTAAAAACAGAGTGACGGCTTATCGAGAGGCGCGGGTCCTAAACGAAACTTGGCAGAACGAAACTTGGCAAAACGAAATTTGGCGAAACAAAATTTACCAAAAACGAAACTTGGCAAAACGAAAGTTGTCAAAACGAAAGTTGTCAAAAAATCGCCTTGTTCCCCCTGTTGTCCAAAATGGGCAAAACTTTTTTTTGCCGTAAAATTACTTTTTCTGCCGTAAAAGGTTTTGCCGCATAAATACTTTTTTTTTTTGCCGTAAAAATACTTCTTTCTGCCGTAAAAAAGCTTCTTGTTGCCGCCGAAAAAACTTTTTTCTGTCGCTAGAATACTTTTTTCTGCCGCAACACATATTTTCTTGGCTCTACCCCGTTAGCGCCCAAATTGTTTGCGCCAAAAATCGTTATAGCAAAACCGTTGCATTTTAATTAATTAGCTTGCTACATATGATTTTTCTAAGTAATTTCGTGAATATTCTCATTTACAAGTTAATACTCAAATTGATGCCACAAAGACGGGCTACATTTTGAGCATAAGGTTGTAAATGACCATATCTGCAAAATTTACTGAAAACTCCAAAATTTCCAGAATTCTGGACTTTTTTGAGAACTTTTGGAGTTTTTAGTCAATTTCACAGATGTGGTCATTTACAACCTTATGCTCAAAATGTAGCCCGTCTCTCTGGCATCAATTTGAGTATTAACTTGTAATTTACAAGTTGTAAATGACAATATTCACGAAATTACTTAGAAAAACTATATATAGCAAGCTAATTAATTAAAAATGTAACGGTTTTGGCTGTAACGATTTATGGCGCAAACAATTTGGGCGCTAACGGGGTAGAGACATTTTCTTTTGCCGTGGAAAGTCGTTTTACGTCGAGAAAAATTGCGGCGAAAAAAAGTTTTTTACGGCAGAAAAAAGTATTTCTGCGGCAGAAAGAAGTATTTTCACGGCAAGAAAAAGGTTTGCCCGTCCAAAAATGTCTAAAAATAGATTTTTTTCGTTTTTCTCAAAACGATCTACCGTAAAACCTCTATTAATTAGGCCGGCCGGATTATTTTTCAACTACTTTCCAGGGGGCCGGATTAATAGAGGGGGCCTGATTATTAGAGGGGTCGGATTATTTTTCGACCTTTTGAAAAGTTGTATGACTTTTTAGGGGGGGGGGAGGATTGTTAAATTAACCTTTTTTCTGTTCTTATAATTGTTCTATTTATTTTTTTTGCAATTTTTTTTAAATTTTAGGATAGTTTTAAGTCAACTTGGACATTCTTGATTTGTATTTTCAGAAAAATGACTACACGGTGTGTCAGAAAAAAATGCGGACAGTTTCAAATTTGGGGGGTCTGCACCGTCTGAAAAAAAATTGTTTTGGTGTAAGCTATATAAACAAATTTTTCATCACAATTTTTATTTAGACTTTTATTGTAATTTTCAATTTCTTTCTGCACGAGCTTGTAGCCCTCAATCTCAGCTTTTTTACGAAATATCAAACCGCTCATTTCTAAAATTTGAAAACTGAGAAGTTTGAAAAAAATAGCAGCTTATTCCTTTTTAAACCTTAAATTTTCTATTTTTTCAAACTCCTTAGTTTTCTCGTTGCAGACTTGACTTAGAACAGTTTGAGAGCTCTTTAGAAAGCTGAGATCCATGAATACAAGCTGGTGAAATAGGAAACAAAAAAGTACAATAAAAGTTTGAATAAAAATTCTAATATAAAATTTGTTTAATAAATTTAGACTTTTGACATTGCACTTCAGTTACTACCTTCTTTCATTAGCCTTTTTTTTGAAAATAGTAAGCAAGAATGTCCAGATTGACATATAACTTTCCCAAAACATTTAAAAGTTCAAAAATGAAGGAAACGTGATGAGATTAGCAATCAAATAATGGTCAATTAGCCCCCCAAAAGTCATGGTTCCTTTAACACCCAAGACACCCATGAAACTTTTTAAACCTCAGTTTAATTATAAAAAATTTGAATTTTGAATAGGGTATACTTTATTGACACTAAAAATTTATACAAGATAATCGTACTGTCAAAAATTTCATCTCACTTAGTAATTTCTGTACCATTCCAAAAATTAATAAAAACCTCTTTTAAAGCTCTTTGAAAGGGGGCCGGATTATTAGAGGGGCCTGATTATTTTTCAACCCCCTTCCAGGGGGCCGGATTATTAGAGGGGCCGAATAATTAGAGGGGGCCTGATTAATAGAGGTTTTACGGTATATACCGTTTTTTCTCTATTAAACGCCCCGGGGCGTTTATTGTTCGATACCCTCCAAAAGGGGGGGGTGGGTTTATTAGAGAGGGGGCGTTTATTACAGAGGGGGCGTTTATGTTTCAATACAAAATTTTTCAAACAATTTTTTGTCCTAAAAATTTAGTTTTGCCGTCTTATTGTTTTTGCTGTTCCTCCGTCATCCGAACTTTAAATAACAAAAGAGATGGCCGCAGCGATTTTGAAAAAGCCAGAATAGTGGAAAAAGCGAGTTAGAAGAAAACACGCAATAAATAGCCGTGAATGACGATGATCACTATTTCGTGTTTGTCCATTTTGTGTTCGTTCGTTGATCAGCTTGTTTAAATTTTTCTTGTCAAATTAAATGTTAACCCAACACTCAAAGGTAGTTGATGATATAGAAGCGTTATAGTTAGAGTGAGAGTCGGACCAAAAAGGGTTCACAATAGCGATTTACTCCAACTCTAACTCTAACTGCGACCTTTGTGAACAAGCCATGAAAAATACAGTAACCAAGAAGTTAAAAAAGAGGAGACACTCACGGATACTTTTCAACATATATTTCTACTCTGGTTTTTACTTTTTAATCACCTTCAAAAGTCGCAAGGAGCTTCACGGCTTTAGATAGGGTTTGAGGCATATCGACACAAATACCGCGACCAAATAAACTCCTCATACTGTCTTAAGGATGAACCGAATAAAAGTTGAAACCAATGTTAAAAGATCATCGCAAATGTCTCTCCTTTAACTGTGGCACAATTAACAATAATTAACCTTGAAGTCAGCCTTGAAGGGGGGGGGCGTTTATTGAAGAGGGGGCGTTTATTAGAGAGGGGGCGTTTATTTTTCAATACCCATCAGAGGGGGGCGTTTATTAGAAAGCGGGCGTTTAACAGAGAAAATACGGTACCTCTATACTCACCTATATCTATATCTTATATCGTTCCTTGCGTTTTTTCAATGCAATTTAAGGGTACAGTCTTCGTAGATATCGATATGAGTTCTACAGAATCAAGCGACAGTGAAGGAAGCCTGCCAGACGTTGCACCAATCGAAGGCTTAAAAGAGACGTAGATTATAAGAGACGTAGGAGAAACCGTCTCAAAACTCATTTTTATGACATGAAACTTTCAAATGAATCGAAATAAATCGGTACCGGTCAATTTTCCGCCGTCAATTTTCCGCCGACAATTTTCCGCCGACAATTTTCCGCCGACAAATTTTCCGCCGACCAATTTTCCGCCGACAAATTTTCCGCAGACCAATTTTCCGCCGACCAATTTTCCGCCGTCAATATTCCGCTGCCATAATTTCAGTTTCTTTTTTAAATTATGCGTAATATCTGCACGACAATATTTGCGTCAGCATAGACATGATATTATTTGATGCTAACCCACCTAGAATGGGACTCAGAGTGCGCTTTGACTATCTAAAAAAAATTGTCCGATTATTAACCCATATAGTCCGCCAGTATTATATTTGAAAAATACTATGCTTCACGATAGGGTTGGCCTCCCTCCCTCTCTTGAAATGATAAAAGAAACTATTTTCTGACATGTTCCCACATCAAAAGTTGTCTTTTGCGAAAAAGGAGCACGGCAAACTATTCTAAAGAGATGCCTAGACACGCCAAAAAGATGGATTTGAACATAGTTTGTTAACTGGGCCTAAAGCATAAAGAAACTCTGGTATGCATATATATTTTTTGCATCCAGACTCTTTTTTGAGTGATTTGTGTCTAAGGTACGTGGGTGTGCGCATCTCAACTCCAAGCCCCCTGCGTCCCAAAGGGGGCGCAGGGGGGTTGGTTTGTTAGAGATGCGCGCACTCACTTACCTTAAACATGATTCCGAGCAAGACTCTTGATCAAAAATGTATATAGAGACTCTTTCTGCCCAGCTCCAGTGTTCAAAACGTGGTAGAATACTTTTATATAAATGTTTACTTTGGCTTCCCAATGCAAAACGTTAAAAACTCTGTTTTAGCATTAAAAACTTTAAGAAATGATTCTGGTAAAGGTACAAAATTTTTAATTTCTTAAACCTAAAAACGAAATTTTGGGTTTTGGAGGTTGATACCCATTTAGGGAAGGCAGTAGGGTGTTTTTCTACCCACACCCCTCAGGCTTACTGGTCGACTTATGGCTGTTCTTCAAGAAATATAATGTCGGCTACCACCAGTATTTGAACCTGTAACCTCAAAACCTGGAGGGTAAATTTGCGACGGGTGGATTCACCACCGCCTTGAAAACAGAAACTAAAATTACAGCGGCGGAAAATTGTCGGCGGAAAATTGTCGCGGCGGAAAATTGACGGCGGAAAATTGTCGCGGCGGAAAATTGACGGCGGAAAATTGTCGGCGGAAAATTGTCGCGGCGGAAAATTGACGGCGGAAAATTGTCGGCGGAAAATTGTCGGCGGAAAATTGTCATGTACCCAAATAAATCGTTTTGAGAAAAAAAAACCGATTTTTAGTCATTTTTTGAACAACAGGGGCACCAAGGCGATTTTTTGACAACTTTCGTTTTACCAAGTTTCGCTTTGCCAAATATCGTTTCGCCGAATTTCGTTTTGCCATTTTTTGCGCTACCCAGGTTTATGAATTAGAGTTTATAATAAAGTACTGATTCGAAAAAGTCAAAGTTTATAAAAAATTGGTTTTGCCAAAAACATGTTTAGAAAAAGAGCATGTTTGAAAACAACCTGTTTGATAAGCATACATCTGGAACAGGAACTTGTCTATAACAGTTTTTGATCGTCTGGGGTGGTATTCAGGTAGGTTAGTAGAGTTTTGGATCAAGAGTTACTCGTGATCTACTCGACGTGTTTCAGACGGGCCGAGTAGTTTCAAAGATCATGAGTTACTTTTGATCTACTCAACTCGTTTCAGACACACGAGTAGAGTTTTGGATCAAAAGTTACTCGCGATCCTACGCGAGCTGTGAGTAATCTTTGATCTGAGTAGGATTAAGATCTTCTCCCCTAACTCGAGTTCTACTCCCCTAACTCGAGTTCTACTCCCCTAACTCGAGTTCTACTCCCCTAACTCGAGTTCTACTCCCCTAACTCGAGTTCTACTCCCCTAACTCGAGTTCTACTCCCCTAACTCGAGTTCTACTCCCCTAACTCGAGTTCTACTCCCCTAACTCGAGTTCTACTCCCCTAACTCGAGTTCTACTCCCCTAACTCGAGTTCTACTCCCCTAACTCGAGTTCTACTCCCCTAACTCGAGTTCTACTCCCCTAACTCGAGTTCTACTCCCCTAACTCGAATTCTACTCGCCAAACTCGGCTTCTGACCACCGAGTTTTACGAGTAAATTATTATTTTAATTTTCTCGAGTTCTACTCGCCCAACTCGGCTTTCGACCACCGAGTTTTACGAGTAAATTAGATTTTTTTAATTTTCTTCAGTTCTACTCACCCAAAACGGCTTTCTAACCCCGAGTTTTACCAGTAAACACGATTTATTGATCAGGTTGGGTTCCACTCACCCAACTTGGCTTTTTTAAAAACGAGTAAACTCGATTTAGTATGAATAGAGTGGATTAAAACTCGTGATTTACATCAGTAAGCTTGACAGTTGTGTTTGATAATGACTTTTTATTGATTTATAATTTCAAGATACATTATTTTCACTTGCTGAGAGGTTGATTTTGAATAAAGGATTACATTATTGCTTACAAAGAATTATGAAAAAGCATAATTAAAATGTATTTTTACTAAAAACTTTGCTCAGAACTGTCAGTGAAACTAATGTTGAGAGAACGAAGTTGATGTTTCAAGAGCTTGTTTTCCATTTTATTGTTTTCAGATGAGACATTATAAAAGTTTTTCTGTGCTTGGAACATCTCTATTTGAGCCTCTTGAAGGGCAGGCTATCACTACGCGACCGAGAACTCGAGAAAATTAATAAAAAATAAATTTACTTGTAAAACTCGGGGTTAGAACCCGAGTTGGCGAGTAGAGCTCGAGAAAATTAATAAATAAGAAATTTACTCGTAAAACTCGGTGGTCGGAAGCCGAGTTGGGCAAGTAGAGCTCGAGAAAATTAATAAATAAGAAATTTACTCGTAAAACTCGGTGGTCGGAAGCCGAGTTGGGCGAGTAGAACTCGAGAAAATTAATAAATAAGAAATTTACTCGTAAAACTCGGTGGTCGGAAGCCGAGTTGGGCAAGTAGAGCTCGAGAAAATTAATAAATAAGAAATTTACTCGTAAAACTCGGTGGTCGGAAGCCGAGTTGGGCGAGTAGAACTCGAGAAAATTAATAAAAAATAAATTTACTCGTAAAACTCGGTGGTCGGAAGCCAAGTTGGGCGAGTAGAACTCAAGTTAGGCGAGAAGATCTCAATTCTACTCAGATCAAAAATTACTCGCTGCTCAAGTAGGATCGCAAGTAACTTTTGATCCAAAACTCTACTCAACTCGTTTCAGACGGGCGAGTAGGTTCACGAGTAACTCATGATCCTAAACTCTACTCAACCCGTTTCAAGTGTGAGTAGGATCAAGAGTAACTCTTGATCTACTGACTCTACTAACCTACCTGAATACGACCCCTGGTGGTTTAAGAAAGATGGTTTAGTACGTCAGGAGTAGTTTCTAGAGGTCAAAAGCTGTTATAGACAAGTTTCTCTTCCAGATGTATGTTTATCAAACCGATTGCTTTCAAACATGCTCTTTTTCTAAACCTATTTTTGGCGAAACCATTTTTTTAAAAAATTTGACTTTTTCGAAACAGTACTTTATTATAACTTCTAATTAATAAACATGGGTAGCGCCCATTTTTCGATTTTGCCAAGTTTTGCTTTGGCAAAACCCAACGTTTGGCAACTTTCGTTTTCGGCAAATGTATCCTAGTCGTCCAACCTTAAAAGGACCATACTTGTTGATGCAAACGAGAATTTGACAAATTCAAATGCGCGTGGGACACTTCTTTTTCGTCTCGCACTCTAATCTTTGGAGTTATTTCGAGCGACTCAAAAGAGTACAGTGAGAGACGTAAGAGAAGTGTCCCGCGCGCATTTGAGTTTGTCAAATTCTCATTTGCATCAACAAGTATGGTCCCTTAATGTATTCCTTAGATGGCACTACTGTTATTGTATGTTATAAAAGGAAGTTTTTTACTGGGGTTTTCTATTATTGTGGCAAAACCTTCGATTTAGTGTATACTATTGACTGCTTTGTTCGGAAACCTTCGATATAAAGTACACTCTCGGTTTAGTGTGCTCTCAATATAGTGTGTATTTTTGCGATCCCCGGAGCTACACTGAACGTGAACTGTAATGTGCACTTACTAATGTGGTCATTCGGAAAAATTAAGTTCCAAATTTTGCCTTTTTGAGCATGAATTGGCTTCGAATAATTTCACAATATCAATTAACGAAGCTGAGTAAAAATGCTACTTTTTAAAGTAAATTTCAATTGAGAAATTGAGGTCTGAGCTTTATTCCTTACAACGAAAACATTTACAGTCAGGCTCTAGCATTCTAGGTGTGCCCTGCTGTTTAACTTTAACTTTAAAATCCATTTTTAGACTTTCTGCGTTGTGCCCTGTATTTGGTGTTTGCCGTAGTTATGGTCAAGATACACACATTCCCTCTGTTTGCCATCCGTCCATTCTACTTATCCATTAGATCACTTCAAAAAGCTGTCAACGATGTAATTCTTTCCAGGAGAGCTATAAATGCTATGAACAATCTTTTCCCGTTGGCCACACAACAGGAATTGACAGATGGTAGGTTTTTAGACTGAGCATTTTACGCAGTTCACGGTATTTTCGGAGTATCTTTGAGTGATTACGCAAGAAAATAAAATATTTTTCGGTGGGGTTGAGTTTAATTAAGTGTTTTTTGCAGGTGATGCCACTTGCATTATTTGCCGTGAGGAGGTTTGTTACTCTTCTTAAATTTTTAAATATTTCTTTTAAATATTCCTTTTAAATATTTCTATTGTTTTTAGATGACTGTGGAGAGTGGTGCCAAAAAGTTGCCTTGCAATCACATATTCCATCCAAACTGTCTCAGGTCCTGGTTCCAACGTCAGCAGACATGCCCTACATGCAGGCTAGATGTTTTAAGTAAGCTAGATCTTGTATTCTCATTTTACTTACCGATCTGCTTGCAGCACATCAGAATCTTACTCCAGCTCATATTGTTGCTAATGGAGCGGCTAACGCGCAGCCGGCTCAAAACCTCTTCAATCCAGCAGCCAATTTTTTCAACTTTGGTGTCAACTTCCCTGCTGCAGCCCACAATCAACTCCGTCCAGCAGTTATGCCACCAGTCAACGGCCAAGCACCACCAGCAGGAGCTGTCAATCAGCCACCTCCAATGTTTGCTCCTTTCCAGTTTGGATTCCCTCCAATGATGCCTCCCATGATGCCCTTCCAAGCATTCCAGCAACAGATGGCGGCTGCTCAGGCACAGAATGCTGCAGCAGGGCCTGGAGGAGCAGTCCCAGCAGCAGCTCCAGCCCAAGCTAATGGGGCACCAGCTGGTCCGCAACCAACTACTCCTGGTCAAACACCAGCAGCCAATGCCCAGATGCCATTTATGCCTTTTTTGGTGGGGTTTCATATGTTTTTGAATTTTCCTTTTCTAATAAGTTGGTTTTTGCAGCCGAACATGGGAGCCCTGCCATCCCCATTTCCATTCCCTCAGCCACCTATATTTGCCGGTTTCTCAGATGATGAGATTTCGCAGATGGAGGGCACAGAGAGAGCAGCTGTGGAGGCCAGAATTCAAGCACTAAGGAATGTTAATGTCTTGCTGGACGCTGCAGTATTGCAGTTTCAACAGTATACAAGTCTCGCACCTCCAAGGCAATTCATGAAGTAAAAAATTAGATTGTTGAAAATTTTGGTTTCTTTAACTAGCTCTCTTTACGGCGCTACTGTAATATAACCCCCCCCCCCAGCAATAATTTTAACAGTTTTTAAAAAAAGTATGGGTTTTGGGGTACCTCAAGAATTATTGGGGGGGGGGGGTCGATGGGTAGGTATATCCCACTAGCGTCCTTTTTACTGTGGTCGTACGATCTTTAAATTCTCAGCGGCGATTCACAGGGTTATTCAAACATTGGCTTTATTGAACAATCCGTTTTATAAATATAACTTAAAAAGTTGTGGCCGAAAGAAAAGGCTAAAATTTGGCAAAAAAATATTGGAATAACGCGTAAGACCCACAGCTCCCGCCTCCGTAGCAATAACGAAAAAAAATCCGCGGATACATAGCAATAACGAATCTATATCCGCAGCTAAGCAAATCTACGGATTTTCAAAGAATCCGTGGATTTCTTCAAAATATCCGCGGATAGAAATTTTGTCGGTAGTGTCATAAACCGATATTTTTTTCTAAATCACATTTTTTGGTCATTTTTAAGGGGGCTGTAGGTGAAAACACTTGTCAAAATATGTAAATCTCCCATCAAATTTTTTAAGCTTCTTGTTCTCGGTTTTCGATTTGTTCTCGTAATTTTTCGCACCAGCATGTAGCCCTGAATCTATCGTTTTTAATGAGCTATCAATTGGCTGACTACATTATTGAAAAGTGGGAGGAACAATTCATTTTAAAAAATAGGAGTAGTTTAAAAAAATATAATTGTTCTTCCACTTTTCAATATTGTAGTTGGCCAGTTAATAGCTCATTAGAAACTACAGATTCAGGGCTACATGCTGGTGCAAACAAATAAAGAAAATTGAAGAGTATTCACCGAGAACAAGAAGTTTTAAAAATTTTACGGGAGATTTACATATTTTGACAGGAGTTTCACACATTTTGACGGGTGTTTTTAATTTTAACCTTTCAAAGGGGAATAGAATGGACAAATGAGGGGTAAAAAATGAAAAAAAAGCGCCGTCAAAAACGAAATACTTTGATTATAGCTTTTCTGAACTAAGGCCTACCTGGTATAGAAAGTCTGGTATTCATAGGTTTTCAGGTATACAGAGTCAATTTCTAGTGATTTGTGTCTAAGGTATGTGGGTGTGCGCATCTCAATTCCAAGCCTATAACTGGACGTAAACGCTGACCTGCGAGATAAATTGAACCCGAAAAACACTCTTGATCAAAATTTATATGACCCGTATTCCTCTAATGGCTGTAAACATAGTCGAGTTGACCCCTCAACTTTTTTGGGTCAACTTTCGTCAAAATTGCTAAAATATCAATTTTTTAACGCGAAAGTGCCAAATCTGATATTGATGACCCTCACTCAACTTTTTGAGCTCTACAAAATAGTTTTAACAGAAATTCAAAATCCTGTCTCTACAAAGTTTTAGCAAAAGTTGACCCTAAGTTGACCCCAGTTGACCCCTCAACATTTTTACTCACCGATTTTTCTGCGTCGAATTTTTATAAATCAGTCGGAAAAACTGCCTATATTTTCGTGTAGAGCACAAAAAGTTGCCCTAGGGTCATAAATATCGAAATAAAAAAATATTAAGAAAAATATTGACATTTTTTGAATTTAAGAAAAAGTTGACCCTAAAAGTTGACCCCGACTATGGTTACAGCCAATAGGCCCACATGCTCTGATAAGCCCACACTCCCTATTTTGAGGACCTGTGTCTCAGCTTAGAGAAAACATTTTTCAAAGCCCTTTTTTGCATTTTATTAACTCCCACGAGCTCTACCGATTCGCTTTTTTAGATTTTTGATTTTCAGCCGAAAATATCGAGATTGACCTGAAATTTTTCCGATTTTCGGGTAGTTGAAAAATAAACCCAACCTACGGTAGGCCCTTTTTTGCCACGGCCCATGTAAAAAAAGATGGTAAGACAGCCAAAATAGCAGACTTTAAAGGGACCCTATTATCCCCTTCCACTCTCAATACAGCTTTTTTACCTCTAAAATGCTTTTCTAGACCTATTTTGGAAAAAGAATAAATTTAAAATGGTTTTTGAACACTTATATTAAAGAAAAAAAAATTTATTTTAAGCATCCTCCCGAGCAGGCTAAAAACAATCCGCGGACTTGTTAAAAATATCTGTGGATTTTTTTGTTATTGCTACGAATTTTCAATCCGCGGACACACTCGACGGATTTTCGAACAATCCGCGGATTCTTCGTTATTGCTACGTGGGGAGGGGACGTTAAGTTCAAAATACAGTCAAACCTCTATATAACGGCCCCTAAAAGTTCGTTCCCACCTTGGGTCCGACACTTTTTTTAGCTCGATTTTCAAAGCTTTTTTTAAATTCTGTTTTGACAGTCTGGTCGCAAATATCGCAAGGATTCCGATTTTGCCGATCGTTTTTCAATATTTGAATAATTTTACTTTTAAAAAATACAAAACCTCTATATAACGGCCCTCTAATTTTTTTTAGAGGGCCGTTATATAGAGGTTTTGTATTTTTTAAAAGTAAAATTATTCAAATATTGAAAAACGATCGGCAAAATCGGAATCCTTGCGATATTTGCGACCAGACTGTCAAAACAGAATTTAAAAAAAGCTTTGAAAATCGAGCTAAAAAAAGTGTCGGACCCAAGGTGGGAACGAACTTTTAGGGGGGCCATTATATAGAGGTTTGACTGTATAGTAGATCCCCGATTTAATGATACCACTGGGGATCGCGCAAAAGTTGTCGATAAATCAATTAAGGGTTTACTGTATGTATTTTTTGGTCACTCATGTATCCAGCAAAGAGGCAAAATACTCTGTACCTTGTATGAAAAAAAAACTTTTTTTAGTACTTTCAACACTGCTGTACCTCTACAACCAGGTGCTCCAGCACAACAACCTCCGTCAACTCAAAGTAATGGCACAGCCGCCAGTCCAGACCAACCTTCGACCAGTCAAACCAGCAGCACTTCCAGCCCTCCAGTCAATCCTCCTCCAGAGGTCATAAAGAACGTAGTGGTTGAGGAGGAGCAACCCCCTCAATGTCCATCACCCACTGAAAATACAGGTGGTCGAAAAATAGTTTTGAATTAGTTTAGAATTATTTTAGTATAATTTTTCTTTTAGCAGCGGATGAGATCCGCCGGCGAAGACTGGCTAAGTTTGAGTTCAGCTCTACAGCTTCTCCAGACCAGCAACCATCTTCTTCTTCGACCACTCAGACTGCAACTAGCAACCACCATGGGAGCGGATCGGATTAAATTTGTCGCTCATTCTCTTTTACATCTTCTAATAGTATTCGGATAGCTTTTTTTTGTTACATCGGCAAATTATTTTGGTGAATTAAAGTTTTATAAAAAAGCCTTCTTTATTATATGTAATATATACATTTTTTAATTTTTCTTAAATCATGTTTAAACGTCTCCTAAGCGATTTTTATACGCTTAAAAAGATTAAAAAGCTGTTTTCCCACATTTTTTTATATAAAAAGTCGTTTTTTTAAGGATTTTTTTTTGACCAGAATCGGACTTTTTGCCTTGGGGGACCAGGGTAAACCAACCTAAACAGGTACCTGGATTCCCTAAAAAGATGTAATTTGAATATAGTTTCGAATACTGGGTTCACCACATAAATAAAACTTTGGTATGTATGTTTTTTCATGCAGCCAGAGTCTTCTTCGGGGGCGCAGGGGGCTTGATGGGTTAGAGATGCGCGCACTCACTTACCTTAGACATGATTCCGAGCAAGACTCATGATCATAATACATACATATAGAGATTCTTTTTGCCCAGCTCCAATGACCGAAATGGGGTGAAACATTTAAGGTGGTTTACCTTGATCGCCCAAGGCAAAAAGTCGAATTTCGGCCAAAATGTATTTTTTTCCAAAAATCGACTTTTATATGAAAAAGTGTCGGAAAGCAGCTTTTTTATCGAGTTAGCGCGTAAAAATCACTTAGAAGACGTTTAAACATGATCTACGAAAAATTAAAAAACGCATTTTTCAGTCACAAATCCCATACGCTGACCTACCCTGAGCCTTAACTTCTTGTTCTAAAGAATAGTTAGTTACAGTGATTTTGGGAGTTTCAGATTCTTGGGAGGAGTATTCTATACTAGCGCCCACAATATTATTTGAGATACCCCTTTTTCGAAAATATGGTATCGTTTTAAGAGGAAACATTACTCCATTTTTCAATAACGACCGACATAATTGAAATACTCGTGATATTTCAGAGCAAACTGTGAAAACAGAACTAGCAAAAGATTTCAAAAAATGAGATAACAAAGTGCAGGAACCAATTTTTTGCAGGCCTTTTTGCTGGCCGGAGCCGATTATAACTTTAAAATTTTCGGGAAACTTCTGTGGGCCATTTACGCACTAGGTCAACCAAAGACAACTGGCAAAAGAATTCAATCAAATCAATCGAATAAATTATAGAATTAAAAAAAAATGCAACTTCCAATTAACCTAAATTATTTGCCTCAAACATATGTTGTTGTAATCTTTTTCCCTATTTATTTGTGTTATTTTCACATGAGATGTAAGTCCCTGTTTTAATTTTCATATCCATTTTTTCAGAGATATATATGCATAGATAAGTAAGTGTGCTATTTTTGTGGCTGATATCTTCCCTTTTCTTCAGAAATTTGCACACTAGCTTTAGAAAACGAAAGAAACGAGGAAAATAAAGAAACAATTGAGTGGACAACGGGTTAATTATGAATGTGTGTGCATTTTTACAGGGTGGGTGGCAAAAGTTTCAGTAGACTCAAGTTGGAAAATAGCTGGGATTATACCCCAAGTATAAAAAAACCGACCCCGTAAACTCGGAAAAAAATTTGTGTCGATTCTTAGTTTTTGAGTGAAGATTCAAAATCTAGCAAAAGAAATCGGTGGCGCTTGTAGATCTTTAGAAAAACTGAAAATCAGCAAGGAAAACATTCTCTGTGGTTCGAGATACAGACCCCCGAAATTGTTACTAGAGGTTTTACAGTGTTTGTATTGATAATTTTCGGAAGTTTTTTCATTGTTCAAACCTTTCATCAATTGAGTTTTCCAAAAGTTATCCACAAAAAAATCTGTTAAATTTTATCGTCGATATTTGCCCTAATTCTCATAGTAAAAAAACCTTGTGAACCAAAAATTCTCACATTCAACTATCACGTCATCAGGAAAGTTTTTAATTTTCTCTCAAAAAATTTTTGTGGCATTGTGTTTTTTCTATGAATTGTTTGGCCATTTTTTAAAGTTGACCTCTCATTCTCTAACTGGGATTCTAAGCTACAAAAGGAGGGTCAACTTTAAAAAGTGGCCATAAAAAACATGAAAAACACAACGCCGCAAAACGTTTAAAAAAACACACATACATTCCGGACGACCTAGTAATAATCAAACGGCAACCAGATTTTTTCACCAAGTTATTGAAAATGTAGCGTTAAAAAAATTAATTAGTGGATCGAGCTGATTTTTCCAAGCCTGCTTGAAATAACCGAAATGAACTGGTCTTAAAAAACAAACTGTACCCCTAGTTTAACCAATTGTCGATAATTTAATCGCCTAATCAAACTTGGGTGCCCTGAATTTTTAAGCCTCACACCCTGTAATACTCTCTGTCTTATATTTCTGCAAAAAATAAAGATTCTTAAAAGAATTTTCACATTGATTTGCCTGGCCAAAAACATCTTTTCATAATCTTTCTATTCAACAAAATTTTACAACAATTTAAGCTCAATGAAGCCAAAGTTTTATTGTTCTCGCTGACTAGCTAGAATGTGGATATGGGAAAAGGGGGCTGGTAAATGGCTTCTTGGAAGTAGTATTAGTCCTTATGAGATTATCTTTTTATTGAATAGAAGAGGAGTCAATACAGCGGGCCTACTGGATGATGAGGCAACAGACCCAACACCGATTAAAGCATATCAGCAGGGCCAGCAGAGCCATTTCCCACGCACCCATCTAAATCGTTTGCTATTTGCTTTTATATTCCTTTTGTTTCTTGAGGTGTTGGATTTTGATTGGGGGTTTAAGCTTTTTTAGATTTTTGTGTTTGTTTTGTTTTCATTCTCAGGTTACAACTTTTGGGCGTAAAGGAAAATTTCTATTTGTTTTTACCCTTTAATTAGGTTTTTTTGTTTATATTTAATTTGAAAATCACCCCGTGACACATATAATGCGCCCCGATCTTTTTTAATTTCGGACTTATAAAAAACACCCACTCATCCTGAGTCAGATTTTTCGCGTCCATAGTTGTACGTTGATAACTATAAAATATCTGGTATAATATCCTATAAATTCTACAGTTAACGATGCGGCAATTTTTTTTTGAACAAGATAAGTGGGTGTTTTTGCTAAGTCAGAAAAACATAGGACAAAAGTTACTGATATTTTTTGGCCACAGTCAGCAAGAAAAAGTTTGTTTGGAGGCGGTTTGAATGGATTAATTTTCGCAGTTATTCTCAACTTACTTTTTCGTCAAAGCATGTTTTTAATACAAATTATTAATTATTCCTAATGAGTGTCGTAAAGACTTTGTATTTCTTTTTTAGTCCAAAAAATTTTTGTAGGGAAATCTAGGTTTGGACGTTGATATATTTTCTGAACTTTTACTCATTTAATTTGTAGAAAAACAAAGTTGGAAAATCATTTTTTGTGTTATCTTAATGGGCTTTTTTTGGATAAGTGAAAAATTTGAAAAATCGCGAAAAAGCTATTTTTACTGTCAGGAAAAATATCATCGACAATTTTTAATTTGTGTAAGATTTTTTATAAATTTTTGTAAATTTTATGATTGGGGATGAATACCTGAAAAATCGGAACTCAAGCCATATATACAGTCTAACCTCGATATAAAGTAAACCTTTTGGTCATTCCCAGCCAATAAAATTAGCTTTGATACAAGGTCACCTACTAATTTAGCTGTTTTTGCAATAAATTTCCTTTTCCCTTATAAAAAATAGAAAAATGGTCAAAAAAATGAAAATTCCCATAAAAAAGAGCTTTGATCACCCTGAATATCCAGAAATAAAGACTTAGTTTTTTTCGTTTACCCTTACTCTAAAGCAGTTAACCCTAGCTTAAATAACTTACCGTGCTAGAAAAATTTGTAAAACACAAAGATATAGTTTTATATGAGATAATCCCCGATATAAGGTCACTTGAAATTTTTCGGAACATAGGCCTTGCTTTTTTTGGCCAGTCTCCAGGGGTGACCTTATATCGAGGTTCGACTGTATACCGAATTTTATTTTTGAGGCCATATTTCTTGTAATGCAGCTCCCAGGGCTTTATTCGTCTACTCACCGAAAACGAGGAAAATGTTGAGGTCAATCTTTAAATGTTTGGATGTGAAATTCAAATCGAAATAGCTGAATATGTATAGATTGTGATATAGTCTACTCTCGATATAAAACCGCGTCCGGGACCGGCCATCAACGGTGTTACATCGAGAGTGGTGTTGTATCGGGAGTGTCGCGAGCGGCCACGGCCAACAGCTCGTGAATTGGAAAAAGAGGGAATGGAGGGATATTTGATCCCACTCCCTTTGGATCCGCAGAGAAATGCCTTAAACAATAGGCCACCGCTGGGAAAGTGAAGAAATTTGTAGACATCACTTGCGTCGAAGACGCAACAGGGAGTATCTTTTCAGTCAAATCTCGAAAAAATACATTTTCTGGGACCGTCGATTGGCGTTGTTATATCAAGAGTGGTGTTATATCGAGAGTAGACTGTGGCAAATAAAATGTTTGATGGAAAGAAATTGAAAGTAAAGTTATTTCGGATACATTTCGTCACTTTTCGAGATGTGGCTTAGATTACAAATCAAAGATTAGAAGTAAATTTGATCTCTCGATTTTAATATCAAAATTATTGTCTAAAATTATGTTTAAAGGGTAAAAATCCAACTCGTCTCAAACCCCAACTACTCTCAAGTCCCAACTCATCTCAACTTTTTTTTCACAATTCCAGCCAATGTATCCCGATTCTCGGTCACTCTGTTGTTTTTAGGCTTAGGCGCAGGGTAGGCCAGCGTACTATAGGACAGGCTCAAACGTGTTTTCTTTCACTTTTTTGGAGATATACAAGCTGAAATTTGAAAAAAATTAAAATTGAGACGAGTTGGGACTTGAGATGAGCTGAATTGAGACGAGGCAGTCGTTGAGACGAGTTGGGTGTTCTTCGTTTAAAGGCTTTTTTCACTGATTCAGTGCTGCAATGGTGTCTATCTCCGAAAAAAGTTTTGTTAATTCTAGCTTTGCATAAGTACTATTTTCTTACTATTTTTAAAAAGGTAAACGCTCAAAGCTCACTTTTTGTTGTTAAAGGAGCACTCATTCAGCTTTGTATAATTGCCATTATTTCTAGCTTCAGTCGTTTTTTTGCCCTCTTATTCCGGACATCCCTCCAAAGAGGTTAATCTTGGGACAATTAATGGCCTCTAGGGACATCTTTTTTTCTGTGCAACAATAAAAAAGGGCTTTTAATAATGCAAGAAGTCAGTCATCCTATAATGTCTTCTTGTTCTTCCTCTTCTTTAATAAGCTTCGTTATATTCTCTACCGTTTCTTGTTTGGGAACTAATTTAAAAGCTGTAGTATGATGGACCACAGGTCATATGGATATTTTTTGAACGCCGGTGGAAGTTGGTTGTGGATTCGATCTCCATTGAAGATTTGATTCATAAATTTTCCAAAATGGTGCATTCTTTAGTAATCTTATTTCGGTACTTATTCCGTTTGCCCCCTCTCCCCCCCCCCATTTTAGTTAAAAATTTTTAAAGTTTTTCACTTTATTTTAAAAATTTCAAATCTTATAATGCCAATAACCTAGTTAATTTTACTGAAATGGATAAAATTTACAAATTTAACATAGTCCCGCTGCTGTTAGTTCTTAAGCTTAAGGTCGGCTAACGAACGTTAGAAAAGACACAAACACCTTTTTCAGCAAGATAGAACATATAACACTAGAAATACAAGAAACAAGCAATCAAATATATAATAATATTATTAAAATGGCTTATTAAGGCAAAAAAGTTGAAAATTTGTGACCAAAATGGGGGCGACAGACGGAATAAGTACCGTAAACACCTGGCATGAAACGAAAAAAGGCAGGACGAGAATTCCGCAGAAGGCAATTCAGCAGCGAGTGATTCCAGAGGTTAATCTGGAGGTTAATTCAGCGGAAAATTTATTTTAGAGGTCGTCGTTAAGCAAAAACAAAAGTTTAACATGCAATTTACATTCATCATAGTCGATTTGCATACAAAATTGCATATTTTGCATATTTTTTGTCTTAAAGTGAATCTTAAATTTGACAGTAAGTTTGAATTTGCGCAGAACGGAAAAATGCTCATGATGGGGAAAAAAGTACCCGCGTTTTCGGTTTTAGTCAAAAATGAGAAAAATTGTGCCCATTTTTTGTGAAAAAGTGATTTTCACAAAAAGCAAGCGCTTTTTTCCTAAACTTGGGTATTTTTACGTATCGTCCTTTGAATTTGAAAAAAGCGAATCCGGCGACAGAATTCCGTTTTTGTCTACTAGGAACGTAGAAATGTAAATTTTCCGCGAATTTTTTTTCATTATTATTATTTCCTATAATTTTTTCCTTACCGCCATCCCCTCCCGCCGGAATCGCTCCTCGTAAAATCCTCCCCATGCCTTGAAAAACCACTATCACAAAAAGCTAAAATATGCCATGAAGATTATTTTTTTGTCTGCCACAAAAAACTGATTTCAATTTTATTTTTTTTTCGTAGCAGAAATAATCTTTTTCGTGGCAAATTAGCTTCTTTGCAAACCATATTAGTATGAGCTTCGATTTCTCAACATTGCAACTTTATTTGGTAGTTTCTTATTTTTGGCTGCACTGTAACTTTTACTTTTAGTTACCGGTATTTGAGCAATTTGGCTTTTTCAAATTTCTTTTTTTGGCTTATTTGTTCTTGTTGATGTAGTTTGTTATTCTTTCAAAAAATTCACACAATTTTTTCTTTCGCAATTTTTAGATTTTGAATAATTTATGGTTTATCCATCATTTTAAGACTATTAAAAGCAAATTTAATCCCTTAGAATTCCATGTTTAGTTGATGTTGAGTCTTTTTTAATAAGGAAGCCTTAGTTTGAACATTTTTTTTGATCAGTTTTTTAGTCTTGTCTAGGCAGACATCCTTTGGCATGTCTTGGAGCGACTAATCCTCTTTCTCCAACCTGCTGACTCCAAACGTAACAACAAATTTAATGAATTGGATTTGTCGCCCTGATGGCTCATCGGCACAAAAGTTGATGGAGTAATCGCGTGGAGGCTTGTATCTTTTTTGGTTTCGGCAGAAAGTAATTTCTCAAGCCTGGCTAGTTGACTTGATATTGCAGAGAATAAGACGAAATGGCAGTCCCTAGACTGGTGTGCTCATTGAGGGAGTAAGTGTTGAGACTGGTCACACCCGTCTGCATAATTCATTGGGGACTTCCACATCCACTTTCTAATTCCCTACAATTAAAAGTTTTCTTTTGATGGGCCAACTTTTTGATCTTTTTAGTTTATTTTAAGTTATGAATAAATAAATAATGAGGTTGGGCACAATTCAATTATGTAGGGAGATCTAATATTTGTGCTCACTTTTAAACGGGTGTAACTTTTTTGTAGTCTTTTTTTCCGAAATTCCGTGAACTAAGTGTTTAATGCCATTTCGTTTGGTATATATGATGTAAAAACACGATTTCTGTTTAGTCCCCTATGTTGTTTGGGCCCTGGTCTGTGGATGATGGCCTTTAGAGGGGCAAGGCCCACACCACAGGAGAAACCAAGCAAAAATTGTTACAATAGGCTAATTTTCACGAGGACTCATTAAAAAATGAAGGGTTATTCAGGCTCGTTAGCAGTGAACTTATTTAGCCCAGCGATTGCCTTAATGCCTATAAGAAAGGTTCACCCTTATTTCCGCCAAACTCATTTCCGCCAACTCATTTCCGCCAACTTATTTCCGCCAAACTCATTTCCGCCAACCTTATTTCCGCCAACCTCATTTCCGCCAACCTTATTTCCGCCAACCTCATTTCCGCCACTTTTTATAAATTTTTTAATTCAAAATTTTTTATGCTTTTCAGGTTCCAAAAACTGTTTCTGTACTAATTTAACTATTCTAAAGATGGTTTGACGGTAGTGAAATGTTGTTTTGTAGGGTATTTATCGAGGTTTCATAAAACTGCTCAAATGACAGTTTACTGCATGTAAACCATCTCTAGAATACTTAATTAGTACAGGCAAGTGCCTTGGAGGCCGAAAAACAGGAAAAAGTGCGTCAAGTCAACATCGAGATTTACGAAGTGGTCATGCACTTTGTTAATCACCAACTTTTTTCTCAAATTTATAATCAACCCCTCTAAGTATCTACGTATAGTAGTTTGGGAGAATACTTAGTAGAAGTTCTATGTTAATCACTTTTTTAAAAATTTTTTGAAATTTTTTGTTGAGAAGCAGCGTAATGACTTTTTCAAAACATTCTTTTATTATGTTTTTGTGTGAAAATGCTTCACTGTGACTGAACATAGAAGATCTTTATATATGTCTTCCGGTAATTTTTATTTAGCTCGAATAAGCCAACTTTCCATAACACGCATGAACTAAGCAATAATAGGCAAAAAAGTTAGAAACTATGACAACTTTTCGACGATAATTTCTTTGACCATGTTCTGTCGAGCACTTTCCATTTCGGCCTGAGAGAAATTCAACCGTCCACTACGAGATACGCTTTCGGCAAATCGGCAGACGAATATTCCGCAATCAAAGGTTTTCGTCTGTACTGGAATGTCCTAAAAATTTTAACTAGTCCATACCCGAGAAATATAGAGCATACTTTTAGGCTGAAAGCAACCCATTGCATCACATCCACCTCAAGGAAGCCTCTTTCTATAGCATTTTTTTGAAGGAACTCCCTGCAAAGTTGGTCTTCAATCAGTACAATCTAAGAAACTCTTACTTCGTCAAATTCAAATGAGGACTGCCGTCTCTGTGAAGTGAATCGTAGAAGATAATCGCGCCCTTTTCAACATTGATAACCTTTAACGAAAAATACGGTACAAGAAACGCATTAAATTACTGAAGCATACCAGTAACCAATGACTGGGCGAGGGAATTGGAAGAAGCAGAAGATCGAAGTCGAATAGATCAACATTATTTGTCCAGTGAAGTATTTTTTTTGCCCTTTCTGTTCCACCTTTCACTTGCATTATACGTTAAGATATTCGGGATAAGAAACAATGTAAATAATCCCATACCTGGAAATTGCTTTGACTTCTTCGACACGTGTGGGACTTTATTCGCGCCAAATTATCGGTTGAGCCGTATTTTGAAGCCGCCTTACCACCACATATTCGAACGCAACGCCAGTTCTGCATTATCTTTGCCAAATTTGTATAGTCCGTTGCACATCACAAGTAGCTTCCACTTACTCTTTTTGCTTATCGATGCCATTTTCTACAATAAATAATTTTCATAACGAGAAAAATATAGATATGGAAAGTAACAACGCAAACAAGGGAGTACACAAATGAAAAAAACGAGAAATTTGGTGATCCGAAACTATTATCTTAAGGCTTTCTTAAAAAGTGGCGGAAATGAGGTTGGCGGAAATAAGGTTGGCGGAAATGAGGTTGCCGGAAATAAGGTTGGCGGAAATGAGTTTGGCGGAAATAAGTTGGCGGAAATGAGTTGGCGGAAATGATTTTGGCGGAAATAAGTGTTAACCATAAGAAAGCCCTCTGTCTGGGCTTTAGAGAAAATTTTTCGTAGAGAAATTTTTTTAGGGCGCAGCCGACCTTTTTTGAAAATTTTTTTTAGATAATAAAGGGAAGGAGCAAGTTGTGCCACTTCAGTTTCTGCTCCATCAGCTTGTCCCCTCTATCAGCAATTTTAAACCGATAGAATGCCGAAAAAGGGCGCAAACTGAAATGGTACAACCTTCTCCTTCCCAGAATATATCGACCAGACATTTATTATTAGCACGGGAAAGACTGACGTGCCAAACTATGCATTTTGTGCAAAATTTCAGGCTGCATGCGATGGCTGAAAAAATTTTCGGAAAGAGGACGTCTTTCAACGGGTAAAACAATATTTCAGCCTATTTCAGCCATGATCTCAAGACAATAAATATTCAAACAAATCGATACATGTTTAATAAATCGATAAGTCGATAATTCGAATATTTATTGTCTTTTTCAGTCTTTTTTCAAAAAAATTCTGCCAAAAGGATGGGCAATACTTTTTTTTGACCCAGATTCACTTTTTCTGTCCCAAATTCACTTTTTTTGTCCCAGATTTCCTCATTTGTGTCCCAGATTTAGCTTAAACCACAGGGGACCAAGCACTTGCAAAATTGGTCAAAAAATTTTCTCTCATAACAGCCTGAAAGTTTTTCTATAACGTTTCTATCATGTTTTGAGCATTTTCGCCAAAAATTATTTTTTCCGCAAAAATTTTTGCCTTGGGGGACCAAGGTAGCCCAAAGTTTTCAGGAGCCTGAAATGTGACCTTGTTCCCCAAGGCAAAAATTTTTGCGGAAAAATAATTTTTGGCGAAAATGCTCAAAACATGATAGAAACGTTATAGAAAAACTTTCAGGCTGTTATGAGAGAAAATTTTTTTGACCAATTTTGTAAGTGCTTGGTCCCCCTGTGGTTTAAGCTGAATCTGGGACAGAAATGAGGAAATCTGGGACAAAAAAAAGTGAATCTGGGACAAGTCAAATCTGGGACAGAAAAAAGTGAATCTGGGTCAAAAAAAGTTTTGCCCAAAAGGATGCAGAATTAAATTTTCTTTTTCTTTAATTTTTTTCGATTTAAAAGTAGTAATTTCTAACACAATTTTTTGGACCACAGTTACCAAAATTTCTTCAAAAAGCTGTTTTTTCTAGATTTGTTACAGGAACGGGTGAATGTGATTTAAAACTGTTTCTTTGAAAGGGACCATGACCTTTACGTTTTTTTGTTGTTATTTCATAGTATTTTTACTTTTTTAATTCATTTATGTTCTGGGGCATTCATATGTAAATCTAGACATTTTTGGTTTTTTTTCATAAAATTTTGAAGTAAATGAAGGGTGCAACTGAAATGGAACGCCAAAAGTCCAAATTTCACAAGAAAATTTTATATTACTGTTTTGATTTAGACTTTTATTGTACGGTTTTGAACTTTTTCCCACTAGCTTGTAGCCCTGAATCTCAGCTTTCTAACAGGCTATCGAACTCTGAAAAGTCATTTCAGAAATGTTAAAACTAATCACTTTGAAAAAGACTAGAACATTTAGGCCTTTTGAAGTAATGAGCTGCAATTTTTTTGAAATTCATTAGTTTTCACATTTCTTGATTTACTTTTTAGAGTTTGATATTCTGTTAGAAAGCTGAGATTTAGGGCTACAGGCTAGTGCAAAAAATTCAAACTCGTACAATAAAAGTCTAAATTAAAACAGTAATATAAAATTTTCTTGTGAAATTTGGACTTTTGGTATTCCACTTTAGTTGCACCCATTATTTAGTTCCAAAATATTATGAAAATACAATCTAACAATTTCTAGATTGACATATAAATGTCCCAAAATATTAAAAAATTAAAAAAAAAACTTAAAAAAATATTAAATAATAACGAAAAACGTAAAAATTAGAAAAAAATAAAATGGTCAATTTGCCAGCCACCCCATCCCCCCCCCAAAGATCATGGTCCCTTTAAGAAGCTGTCTGGCTTCTGGTTTGTGCTATAAACATAAAGTCTAAATAAAGAAGTCCATAAACCACCTAAAACTCTTACTCCTAGTATATTTTAGGTCGTCAGCCATTCAATTTGCAAGGCGACAACGTAATTAACTGGATATAGACAGCATTCGCCGCATTATTATAATGCAACTGCTGCTGCTTTCTGGCTTGTCTTTTTTCTCCATATTCCCATTTCGTTCTTCACAGCTACTAAAGCCATGGATTTGCTACCATTTATTTAGTTAGTTTGCCTTTTGGTTGGCCACTGCGAGAAAGCCCACGGCTTTTCTCTTATTTTTGCATATTTATAATTAAAAAATTTGAACTAATGCAACTGTTAGGATCTGAACTAGTCGTAAACTTGCAGGCATGTGTCCATTACACACTTTCTGTTTATTTTGACTTTTTAAACCAAGTTTTGCCATATGTTGCCATAAAGGTGACTAACGGTGGAAAAGGAGAACGGGAATTGACATTGATTTCGTGGTTTCTACTTTTTTTGCTACCTTCGAAGAGTTGTGAGAACATTTAAGGTGAGATAAGCCTTTTTGAAATAGTCATTCAAAAAGGCAATAATTTTTGGTCCAAAACGCCTTTTAAATTTTTTAACTTTTTTTTGTGTAAAAAATGATTTTGCGACAGAAAAATTAGGGTTGTCAAATTCCCCGGTCAATTACTTAGAATTCACCGAAAAACGGGGAAATACAAAACATGGATTTCCGATTCAAGACATTTAATTTTATCGAAAAATAAGTTACTGACAACAATTTGACATAATGTGATTGCCTGAAATGTCATTTTTGACTTGAAATTGACGGAATTGGAAGAAGCAAACGAACTTTAAACAAATTCTTCCTTGGAAGTTCTTTTTAAAACGATATATGAAATCATCATACTTCGCTGCGAGGCCAAGCTTTTTCTTGTGAATTTCACTGTACATAATTCCCCGACTTTTCTTCACCGGGGAAATAGGCTGGGAATTATCGGGGAATTTCCGGGGATTCCCCCATTGACGACCCTAGAAAAAAGTATATTTGGGAGAAAGGGTTTTGGAACAAAAAAGTATTGTCCATTGAAAAATAACCATTTAAAAAAAGGATGGGTTTGTCGACGTAAAATTATGCAATCATTGACATCTTTAAAACTTCACTTCAGCTCTTGGATACCCTGTTTTTCTCTCTCTCAATGAAACCTTTTTTGAAATTCTATGATTTGTAAAATCAAGCGTTATACAGTTTATATTTAAATTAAAATCGTTTTAGTCTGTAAAATTGCTTTTGTCCAAACATGTTGTCCAAAAAGTTTATGCTTGTTTCAAAGCCCTCACCTTACCATTAAAGACGTATTTTTTGGTTTAAAAAAAATCGGTTTGAAAATTCGGCGCTACCGGAGTATAAGTATAAGAAATGAGCTTCAAGTTAAAAAATAATTATCTCCGACATCTTTAGAACTAGTTAAAATTTGCAGCAACAATCTGCAGCAACAACTTAGCACCATGTTGTAGCGCAGATTAAGAGCTTCAAAATGCATTTTACAAAATGATTTTGAAGATCTGAGTATCGAGATTTGACTGTTTTAAAAAAGCAAATTCTTCAAAAAATGACTGAAATCCGGGAAAAAAATTATGAAAACTTGAATTTCAGTCATTTTTTAAAGAATTTGCTTTTTTAAAACAGTCAAATCTCAATACTCAGATCTTCAAAAATCATCCTGTAAAATGCATTTTGAAGCTCTTGATCTGCGCTACAATTAAGTGCTGAGTTGTTGCTGCAGCGCCTAACAATTGACTGAACTTTTGACTAGTTCTAAAGATGTCGGAGATAATTATTTTTTAACTTGAAGCTCATTTCTTGAAGGCTAAAAATCGACATTTTGTTGTGAAATTGTGAAATCTGAAATAGAGCGATGAAATAGGAGATTCTTTCCTACAAAATAACATATAACAGTATGGTAGAAATATTTTACATTGAAACAAAATCTTCATGAACAAAAACCGACAGAACTTATGTTACAACCCAATAGTTCAAGAGCTTATGTGGTTCAAGGAAACACAGTCTGTTAAAAATAATTTCGTAACTGGGTACAATTTGTTTTTAACGATTTCTTTAAACCAAGACTAGACAGAACTCTAAGTAAAACATCATCTAAATATTTCTCTCCATCCAAGTAACAAATTTAGCTTTTGACCAAAAGAACTCAGAATAATTGTTTCGGGTGGCAGCGGCAGGTTCTTTTTCATTCATTCCTACTTTTTAAATGCCGAGTTTTGCTTTTTTGCAGTCTATTTCTGATAATATTTTGCTCAATCATAACCCTAAGGCAAATAGACCAAAGACAGCTAGTGTCAAGATATTTTTTTTAATGTTCTGATTTATGAATATAAATTAGTTTTTATTAAGAACCTTGTCAACAGAGGAAGTGCGTGACCATCCCGCGCGCTTTTGAGAAACCCGATATTACGGTCTTTTAAATTGTTCAAAAACAGGGTTGCCATCTCTGATTTGCAAATAGGCATGAACTCTCGAAAAATGGCATTCAATATTTTTTCCAAAAAGGCAGATCGAAAATTTGTACTTTCGTCTTTAATGTGTGTCTTTTTTCTTCTCAAGAAAAAAGACGAGACACCCAAAAAGGCAAAATGGCAACCCTGTTCGAAAAAGTGAATTTGGAGTTTGTATCAAACTTTTAGGTAAAATAAAAAGAACCCATCCGATTTGACTAGAAAAACATCTCCCCTCTAATATAACACCCCACCCCGTGGAGGTGGGGGGGGGGAGTCTTAGACCTTCAGACTTGAAAATATGAAAAATATATTTGCAGCGGACAGTTCGAACAGTTCTCTTGTCAGTGGAGGAAGTACGGTAACACCTATAATACATATAAAAGGGGCATGCTCACCTGTTTAAATTTGTCCCGCCAATTCAAAATTTTTTCCGAATCATTGGTTTTATGTACGGATTGTTTGGCTCGCTTTCTAACAAAACAAGTCCAAGAATTTAATGTTAGGTATAGTTTTGTTAGAAACCAAGCCAAAAAATCCGTACAGAAGTCCAATGATTCGGAAAAAATTTGAATTGGCGGGGACAAATTTAAACAGGTGAGCATGCCCTTTAACATAATTAGCAGCTTAAAAGCTTGAATTTCAAACACCCGTCAAAAGTATAAACCTCGCATAAAATTTTAGAACTTGTTTTTCTCGGTGTTTACTTCATCCCCAGATAAGTGTCACACTTTTTTACCTTTGACCATTTTAAAAAAACTAGGTCGTGGGCAGTATTAGAAAAGTCAACTCGAAAAATTTGGATCCTTGCAAGTTTTCGGATTTAATTGACCAAAAAAGTTTTCAAAAAAATTGAACATTGGGTGAAAGGTGGTGGACTCAGTTCGAGGTCGAAGTGATGCTGTTATATCGAGTCAATTGCTAATTTACAGTCGAACCTCGATTTTACAGCACCCTTTTTTAAAAAAAAGGTGTCGTCCAATCGAGACATGCGAATCGTTTCGGCACAGCTGTTGCCATTTAAAAAAAGATCTACGAAATTTTGAATTAGACTGGCAAATCACATTTAAAAAACACTTCAAAATTTGAGCTAATTTGGCCCAGGCGGGAACCAACTTGAGGGTGTGTCAATAAATACAGGTCCTTGAATTATGTTATATACAAGTTCGACTGTAAATTTAATACTTTGACGTATATTTCTGTTTTTTCTCGCTAGACATTGACAGTAATACTTGGTAAACCTAATTCCTAGAATAGAATTTTTTCAAAAAGGATGTGTTAAGCTAAAATCAAAGGTATGATAGTATGTCAATTATTCCTTTCTAAAAATGCTCTAACTTTCACTTGTGAAAGGGCACAATTAGTGGGAAACTCAGGTCTTTTTAAGCGGTAATAATTAGCTCAATTGCTGTGTGTTTTAGTTTGGTCGATAGGTGTTTGTAATCTGCATAGCACTTCCTCCTATTGCTAAACCCACTGCGCATTTACCCACTGGGTATTTTGTACTGTTTTTAGCGCATTTTTTGTAAAATTTAATTTTATAAGGCAATGTTATTTTTCGCACACGAAATGTTTTTACCTACTGGATCCAGACAGAACGACTCTTAAGGGCCCGTGCATTTTAAAAAATCAAGGCGGGGTTCGCAGTTTTTTCTCAAGTCTCAGGGGCTGGAAGGCCTTGGGATGACATGCACACACATGTGCCTCGGACAAAAATTAGTCAAACATGACTCTGGATGCGTAAAAACATACCAGAGATTATATATGAGGCAGTTTCCCCTTGTCGAAATTATGTTCGATTTCTGTCTTTGTAGTTTTCTGGGATATCTACGTATCTTGGTAGGTTAAATTACTATGATCCCCAAAAGCAAAAAGTATAATTTTGGTCCAAAAGACTTTTCCAAAAAAATCCTCCAGTTTCAAAAATATCCTTCCACTGCAAAAACAGTTTTTCTGGCCTAATTACGACATAAAAGATTAAAAGCACTTGTCAGAAACCCCATTCAGGACACAGTATAATTTAAGGGAAGCAGACAGTTTATTTTTTTAGCTGCATTCCACCCCCCTCCCAGTCATTTTTTACTAGTTTGATTTTTCTAACCTAAAATTAACTTTTATTAAAAACTAAAGTAGAAATAATTTTTAAGTACAATCAAGTATCAGGAACTCAATTTATGACACAAAAAAACTTTATAAAACGGACACAACACTCTCATCCCTGACATGACCAAGAGTTTTGCCGAAAAGAGAAGTATGTGGGAAGTGACATCATGTTTAACTTGTTAAACCTTGACCACAAATTGGTGAAAAATATGTTTTCGCTTAATATCTCTCTCTGCCAATATCTATTTCATCTATTTTAATATTACATAAAAACTTATGTTTTTGAAAAATCAAATTCCTGAAAAATATAAATTGACCTTTTGGGGGGCTTCAACTAAATAAGCACCGCAGACAGATACCAGGAAATTAAGAAACATGTCTGGTCCCTGACCCCATGCGACTTGCAAGAAAGATATCGAGGAATCGCATATTTCCTGAGCCTGTACAAAAGTGCACTGGCTCAAGGAAGTAAGGAACGGCTATAAGGAAGTTTAGCTGATGAAAATGTGTATCTGAACGAGTTAGAGTTGTTCCTAAGTTTGACTTCACTTTTTTTAGGTCACCTAACATTAAAATTGAAACTTATTTACATATTTATGTGCAACTAATTTTTCTTTCAAATAATTAGTTCAATTTCTAAATGTGTTTTGTCGCATTTGCCCAGTCCCGACTTCTTTATTTTAACATACTTTTTTTCAACCATTTATAAATTAATTGCCCTGCAGGCACCTCCTTTAGCAAGCTTTATTCGCATAGTTATTTAAATTTTAAATTGTTTGTGTATATATAAGACTTGATTGTTAGCACACCACCCACATAGTGTGTGTGCAGAAAGGAAGCAAAGCACCCGCAACAGATTGCCCTTCTAAAATAAACAAAAGGAAGGGCAAGCGCCTCTAGGGACGCTTATAATTATGGTTGTTGTTTATGCTGTTGACTGATTAGGACAACCAATGAGCTGGCGGCATCAACACTCGGACTTTAAAAAAGTCCAGCTGGAAATGTGTTAGTTATTTTTTGCTTTTTATTAGAATTTTTTGGAGGGTGGATACCAATTAGAAATTTCTGCTTTATTATTTATGTATTTATTATATTTTTGTTCACATTTTGATCTTAATAACTTGTGTACATAAAAACACTAGTTTATGCTTTTTAAAAATCAACGCAAGTATGAAAATCAGCGTTTTGTGCATTTTAAAGCAAAGTGTTTTTGATTTTATGGCGCTAGCGTACTACCCCCCCCCTAATCTGACCCTTTAAAATTGCTGTAACTACCTTTTGGAACAAGTTTTAATATAATGTTTTTTCAATAGGTTTTTGCACTTTCGCAAGGAGCTCGAAAAAAATAACAATGGTAGAAGAGTGATAAAAGTGGAATTCAGGATCAGTTGAATTTCGACAAATAGTCTTATTATAGATCAGGGCTGCCATCTCAAAATTTAAAAAAGTACATTTTCGCAAAAAAAGGAATTTGAAGGAAAAAGTGCATTTTATCTAGTGCTTATCGCCATTTTGAATCGAAAAAAAGGATTTTGACTAAAACTTCAAAAACAAGAAAGATCTGGGGTCCCGAAAAAAGGACAAATCTTTTTAAAAAGAACATATGGCAGCCTTGTTGTAGATACATTTTTGAAATGTCTGAAATTCAGCCAACCTGCAGAAAAGGGTTAAATAACAGTTTTCCCAATGTATTTTGAAAAGTTTCAATCCTCGGTTTTTTACTATCATTTTTTAATTTTCGTAGACCAACATAAAGTCAACTTTATTTTTAAATGAGGTAGCGACTGACCCAATTTAATTAATAAAGATATCCGGAATCCCAGAAAACACCCCGAAATCATGTTTTTGATGTTTTAGCATATTTAACGTGTTTTTCGGGCACCGCTGCCAACTTTGTTAAAGTTTTTGACCAAAATCATTTTTTCGATTTGTGGGCGCAAGATAAACAACGCAGAAAGGATGCCTAACCACCCAAAAAAGATGGAATTCGAAAGTATGTATATTAAAAAAATCTCGTTTTATCCCGATTACATTAAGCTAGTCAATAATTTATTGGCTACCACAATATTTGGACTACTTGCTGGTCTAAAAAAACTTAAAATATGATCTGAAAACACAGAGAACAACAAATTTTAAATAGATAAATCAGTCTTTTGTCAGGTAAAAAGCAAGACTAAAAAAGGATATTTTCAAAGTCTTAAAATTGTCTAATTAGCGGAATCCTCCATTCTTCTGACTAGCAATTGTTTGCTTGATTGCATAGAGGGACTGGCTGGATATCCTTGCTAAGTGGATGTTTGGTACAACTACACAGCCTAAAATAGCCACCGGAATTTATTCAAGTAAATTTGTTTTGAATCTAGCCATGACAGTAGTAGACAACATTTTAAATAAGTAAAGGTGTCTTTAAATATATGAAAAAAGTTTGCTCAAAATACTCATATTCGTGTCTCTTGTTTGGTTTTTTCAAGTGCGAGAAAAGCTGTTAAGCTAATCTATTTGCTCAATGTCCTTTTTTGCTGTGAAAACCATTTTTTAGAGATTAAGTGATGTTATATGTTTGCTTTAATTTTTTTTCTTAGTATTTATAGGGGTCGGACGCAACCGGACGCAATGCATACTTTTGTTTAAAAAGGTTCTGCTTGAATATAGAATATAGTTTTGAGTACCCCATTTCATCGAAGACGAAAAAAGGGCTGAAACTTAAGAAATGTCAAGAAAACCCCATCCAGCTGACCAATTACAAATTTAGAGTCTTTTGGATCTTTTTTAAATTATTAGTTTTCAAGACCAAATTTTGGACAAGATGTTATAATTAATAAAATTATTTGTGAAAGTAAAATTTTCTACACATTTTTAGTGTACTTAAGCAGCTGAAAGTTCAGCACTGTTAAAAAATTATTTGAGTCATACATTTTAGAACCGGCATTTCCTAACCAAACAGTAACAAATAATAAAGTGCAATAAGTCAAAAAAACTAGCAAATTTAGTTGATTTTGATTTGTATTCTTTTTGCTTTGCTAATACTTTCTTTGTGGCGGAAAATGAAAATAAGATGTGGAAGACCTAAAATGAATTTTTATATTTATGGATTTTTAAAATGGATTTGTAAACAAGCTAATCCGGATAATACGGTGGAATATTAGGAATATTTCCATTAAATACTCAAGAACTAATGCTTTTAGACCGTCCAGAAGGTCAATTTGTTGCTTCTATAAGCTTTAAAATGGTTTTGAGCATATACAAATGTTTACACATTCGTTAAAACATATGTTTTTGATCAAAAAATGTAATTTAAAAGTTGACTTCCAGATTGGTCTGTTGCAAAATTAATAAACTTCAACTCAACCTATTTAAAATTTATTCTGCGAAAAAATTAAAGAGTTTCCCTAGTCTTTAGATTATATTTCTTAAAACATTTCCGACTCATATTTATATTTTTTTAGCGGAAAAGGAAGTTTTGTGATGTGATGCCTTAGAAAGAAGTCGCTTTCAAGAACTTTTATTCCATATCAACCATTTAGGCTTATAAAACATTTATGCTGCCTTCTAAATTGCTGTTTTGGACTATTATTCCATGGAAGCTAACTTGCCCACCACCCATAAATAATTCCAGCGGTCTATGTGGAAATTATTAATTAAATATCAGGCGAATTAATCGCCTGAAAAATATCCAACAAGACCTTTTATTTTGGCAAAAAGGGTCGAATTCTTCAGAAATTAAATCATTTGCTTATTCGAAAATTAGATTAGGGCATAAAAAGAAATGTTCTATTCTTTAGAATTTAATTTGCACGCTAGAATATATTTTTGCTGTCCAATCAAAGATTTTCACACTCTCTATTTTCACTTTTTTACTGCTCTACATTTTTTTCGAGTTGCAAAAAAGGAAGTAATTTCCTGGGATTTTTAGAACATTAGTTTCTTTTATCATATTTGCCTCTTTTGTCTATGTTATTTTCACTGCTTTTGGGGAAGAATTTTTCACCAATTTTTCAATTATTCATTTAACTCAGGGCTTCCAACTCAAAATTTCCGAAAATCAGAGAAATCTCGAAAAAATCAGATTTTGGGACAAAAGTCAGATTATTAAAGATTCATGCTGTTTAAATTCCACCTTTTTCTGATTTGTCAACCCAGGTGGCAGCCCTGATGTAATTTTGACAATTTTGATTTTTTTATTAAAATTATCGTTTTGATTATGATAAATAATTCTTGTTATTTTTTAATTTAAAATATTTTAAAATCTTCGTTTTTTAATTGTTACTTTAATTGTTTGTAAATTACTAGAGACGAAAATCAGGATTTCGGGATCTCGGGATTTTACCTTCTAACGCATTTTTGACCTACTTTTTGACGGAGATTGATAGCTGATAATTTTATACGCTATATGCTACTTTCGGTTCTTTTCACTTATCGGGACCCCCACTATTTTTTTAAATTTATTATATACTGATTATGGTGATGAAGGTGATCATACTAACCGCAATCACCTCCATCACCATAATCAGCATCCAAAAATATATTTTATTTAAATATCAGGAAAAATATCAGATATAAAAAAATAAAAAAAATAGTGGGGGTCCCGATAATCGAAAAGAACCCTACTTTCTATTCTTCTATCTAGTGGATGTTTTACTTTTCGATTTTTATGTGAAAATTTTTGACTTGAGACCTTAAATCCCGAAATCGACATATCGGGATCCCGAAATCCTCAATTCGAGATTCAAGTCCCAAGCCCAAATTTTTAACATGAAAATCAAAAATTGAAACAGCCACTCGATAGAAGAATAAAAAAATAAAAAAGCGTCTAAAATTATCAGCTATCAATTTCCGTAAAAAAATAGGCCAAAAATGCGTTAGAAGGTGAAATCCCGATTTCCTTTTCTAGAAGTCACCTCTTGCAATTTTCTTAGTGTCTAAATTTGATGCTAATGATTTAGTTGATAATTGAAATCTGGTGCCCAAAATTTTAGTATGGTCACTTTAATTTGACAACAGTAGGATTTCAGGCTGAACTCAGAATTTTAAAACAGAACTTCTAAATTCTACGCAATATTGGATATAGCCCTAAACCTGCTCTGACGCAATATATAAAAGTTGTAACCACGAATTTTTATAAATCATAAATTTGAAATTTTTTTAACCATATATTTTTTACGAGTTAAGTTATCGGGAAAAACAATTAAGGAAAAACTTATGTATTGGGTTGTAACATAAGTTCTGTCGGTTTTTGTTCATGAAGATTTTGTTTCAATATAAAATATTACTACCATACTGTTATATGTTATTTTGTAGAAAAGAATCTCCTATTTCATCGCTCTATTTCAGATTTCGCAATTTCACAACAAAATGTCGATTTTTAGCCTTCAAGAAATGAGCTTCAAGTTAAAAAAATAATTATCTCCGACTATTTTTAGAACTAGTCAAAAGTTCAGTCAATTGTTAGGCGCTGCAGCAACAACTCAGCACTTAATTGTAGCGCAGATTAAGAGCTTCAAAATGCATTTTACAGAATGATTTTTTAAAATCTGAGTATTGAGATTTGACTGTTTTAAAAAAGCAAATTCTTTAAAAATGACTGAAATTCAAGTTCTCATAATTTTTTCCCGGATTTCAGTCATTTTTTGAAGAATTTGCTTTTTTAAAACAGTCAAATCTCAATACTCAGATCTTCAAAAATCATTCTATAAAATGCATTTTGAAGCTCTTGATCTGGGCTACAATTAAGTGCCGA
Organism: Ditylenchus dipsaci; assembly: GCA_004194705.1. Classification (NCBI taxonomy): domain Eukaryota; kingdom Metazoa; phylum Nematoda; class Chromadorea; order Rhabditida; family Anguinidae; genus Ditylenchus; species Ditylenchus dipsaci. The sequence continues at coordinate 145,959 of SADC01000205.1, forward strand.
GTTGTTGCCGCAGCGCCCTACAATTGACTGAACTTTTGACTAGTTTTAAAGATGTCGGAGATAATTTTTGCCTTGGTCCCCTGTTGTTTTTTTTGTGAGTTTTTAGGCTAAGGCTCAGGCAAAAGTAGGCCAGCGTATGTTAGGACGAACTTAATCATTAGTCTAATATACGTTTAAGTCCGTCCTAACATACGCTGGCCAACCCTTGCCTGAGTTTAAAGCCTAAAAAATCCCAAAAAAAACGGTGGACGGACAATTCACGCCCGGGACAATTCACGCCCGGGGACAATTCACGCCCGGGACAATTCACGCCCCGGACGATTCACGCCCCAGGACAATTCACGCCCTCACGATAATTCATGGCGCTAAATTTATATCATGGTAAAGGATGTCTAGCAAAATGGAACCGCTAAAAGATTACAGGTTCGCATTCCGGTGCTGTTGAAGCAGGGGAAACCATTTAGGATTGAAGAAGGGGCCTCCATGGCGCAGTGCGTAAGCCTTCGCGTTTTTTGGCCCAAAATGGTGTCGCAGGTTCGATCCCACGTGGTGACATACTATTTATCTCGACTTGTTTGACCGATTCTATGGGTAATTTGGGTCGCTGATTCCGAATCTGGCGTCAAAAAAGTCTAATCACTCCTAGAACTGGCCAAACAGGCCAAAAAATTAGTGTGCCACTACGTGGGAGGTGCGAGTCATAGTTAACTAAATAACTAAACCCTTTAGGGTGTGTAGCTACCCTTATTACCCCAATTCTGGGTGATTCAAACGGTTTGATAAATAGAAAAGTGAATAAATAAAGTAAATTAATGTGAATTATTTAGGGGCGTGAATTGTCCTGAGGCGTGAATTGTCCCGGGCGTGAATCGTCCCGGGCGTGAATTGTCCGGGCGTGAACTGTCGCGTACCCCAAAAAACAACAGAAGAAACCAAGGCAAAAAAACCCCATTGAGGGATAGGGCCTACCCTTGTTTAAGCCTAAGACTTTACTTAGGAGCGCCCTTTTTATACTCAAATGTTCAACACCAGCAATTATCGTCTAATATCAAACTACGAGGAAAACTCATTTTTTTGAAAAAGTGAACTTATTATTAACTTAGTTCAAACTAAATTTATTGGACAATTTTAAATTTATTAATTTCATTTTCGCTGAATTCGTTTCGCGCTTTACCTTTGTAATTAGATTGCTTTTATAATTTCATTTCACTAATCGGTGCTAATTTTTTAGGGATTGCCATATGGAGAATATAACGACAGCATTTTCTTTGCTACAGCCTATTCCTTCTTCATCTCCGTTGTTGGCTAATTCTAATTCAGTGGGTATGGACATGATCACAGATTTGGAGACTACCACTATTACAGTTCAATCTAATAATGGTGTTCCTGAGCGAAACTTCACAGATACTGTTAGTTTTGGTTGTTTTATAATAAAGTGGCCATACGTAGTTGACCAACAAATTTTTCGACCTTTATATGCACAAAGATTTGCGAAATGTGAATTTGCGTGGTATCACTGTGATTATGTCAATAATGCTTTTAAAATTTTTTGCTTCAATTTTAAATTTTTATTACATTATTTATCATAATACAAATCAATGTTGTATGCTGAATGGTTCAAATAGCCATGAAAGTCGGCTAATTGGACCGAACTGGCAATGTCAAGCAACATTGGATCGACTGGTGTTCAATATTTTGAAAAAAAATGCTTTTTTTTTCGGTTATCCCGACCACACCCAATATTTTGTTTATAAATTTATCGTATGATATAAATGATTCATACGTGAAAGAAATAATTAATTCTTAAAAATTTCGGAAAAGCAATAACCATAAAAAATACTTCGTTTTTTGGGGATCTCAGGCGCCGTAGTAAATCTTCGATGTACAGTCAAACCTCTATATAACGGCCCCCCCCCTAAAAGTTCGTTCCCACCTTGGGTCCGACACTTTTTTAGCTCGATTTTCAAAGCTTTTTTTGAATTCTGTTTTGACAGTCTGGTCGCAAATATCGCAAGGATTCCGATTTTGCCGATCGTTTTTCAATATTTGAATAATTTTACTTTTAAAAAATATAAAACCTCTATATAACGGCCCTCTAATTTTTTTAGAGGGCCGTTATATAGAGGTTTGACTGTATTATATAAAAGTTTGAATACTGGTTACTATGCGTTTGGGCCCGACCGCATTTGGGCCCCCGCATTTGGGCCCCGCATTCGGGCATCCCGCATTTGGACCGCCGCATTTGGGCACCCGCATTTGGGCCCCCGCATTTGGGCCCCGCATTTGGGCCGCCGCGTTTGGACTCCCGCATTTAGGCCCCGCATTTAGGCCCCAATTCAAAATTTTTTATATCCTTGGCAAATCCTCAGTAAATTCATTTTATCCTCGGTAAATTCATATTACGGTAAATATTTCCTGCAATAAGCATATCCTCAGGTGAATTAATCCTCGAAATTTCTGAGGTCACAGGTTCGAATCCTGCTGGTTGCGAGATAACTTTTCTTCTTGACCATTTATTAATGTGAAAAATTTTTTTTCAAAAGATTAGTAAACTTTAGGCTAAGTACGAAACCACTTGTATTCAGCGTTAAAGGGTATGAAAGGGTAAGGAAACCGCTAGTGTCCACCCTGGAAGAGCATACCTCTATTTGCATACCTCTAATAAAACTTTAGTCTTCTACTTAAAAATATGTGCTAAAGATGATTTGACAATTACGGAAAAGTGATTTATCAACAATAACGCCAGCACCTAGTAAGGTAGTGCTCCAATTGCCTGGAGGTTGCTATAACCATTAAATTAAGGAAATACGTGACTATTAGGTAGCTCCCAAATAATTAGGTAAAATCAGGTACCCCTACTTAAATAGCCCCATCTCAGCGCTATCGCTTGACTAATAGTACCTTGACAACTTAATTTCACCTTTTGGATGCTTTGGATACCAGAGTTTCTTAGTGCGAAAGGACCAATTATCAAAACTTTGTTCAATCCTTTACGAACATGAGTAATAATAGCCCGCGAAGTGCAGCGAAATAAATAAGACAATAAAATTTAGAGTAATTTCAATTTAGAATATAAAAATATTGTATTTTCGAATTGGGGCCAAATGCGGGGGCCCAAATGCGGTGGGGCCCAAATGCGTGTCAACTTAAATACTGGGTGGGGTCAGGATGTCCAAAAAGAACCGAACAAATGTTTAACGAAAACGAAAATAATCCGAAAATGTTATTTACAAAATTATGGTGGTCCCACGCGAACTCAAATTTCGCAAATTGTTGAGCATGTCAAATTTCATGATCCTTTAAATGGCCATAACCTTTGTCTTAAATAGAATTCCCCCACAGTTTTCCAAATATCTTATGGCACTCTTACAAATTCTGTGTCAAGCGATTACAATGAAATTCCTTGAGATTCTTAAATCTAAAAGAATTTGTAAATAATTTCAACAATAGTCATTCGCAAATACACGTCTTTTCGAAACATCCGAAAATGCCCGATTCAGATTCCTAGACGTGTTTGCATGTCGCAGTGGATAAGCTTTCCAGTCATAAATATCAGATTTACAATTTTCACTATAAAAATGTGAGTACAGGTCAAAGGAAAGTCCAGATTGTTCTTCACGAAAACAATACCTTAGGTAATTTTTGAATAACAGTGTTATAAAAAGCAACGAAAGTGTTATTCTTCAAACTAAAAATGAATACAAATGTGCAGAATTTGATGCTCTATCTTCTGGCACAGCCGTTTTTCGACAACGTAACGTTTATAAAAATTTTAAGCCTTTTTCGTGAAAAACACCGATTTTTCGAATAAAAAGCAGCAAAAACACAATTATCGGATTTTCGAATTCCCGCAAAGACCTTATATCGGCCTTTTTTGAACATTTTGAAAATCCGTGAGATATTTTCTAAAATTTAAAAATAAATCTTTGCCGCCATTCCATTGTACCACCCCCACCAATGAAATGTATGATCAAATTATTATTTTTTGCTTAATATTTTACCTTTTTCGTTTCGTATTTTCATGCATGATGCACCTAATTACACCTCATCACAAACTAGAATCACAGAGCTACCTGATAATGTTATTGCTTTTGAAAAAAGTTGAGAAAATTAACAGAAAAGGGCGAAACAAAAATTTGCGGAAAATTCCGACTTTTTGCGGCAAATTTCCAATTTGCCCTTTTGCTCAAATTAGAGATTCTCAAATTGAAACTTTTTTAAAATAATATTAAAAATTTCAGTTAGAAATTCTCATTTACACAATTTGTCTGTGTGTTGGAGGTCCACTCAACTTGCTCTCGTTCAGAAAACTACTAAGTAATTTTAATAAACGTGGTGGTAAAATTTCGTCTTCCAAAAGCGGGGCTCAAATCACTTTGTTAAAGCTCAACTTAAATGTGGCTGTAAGTAGTATTTTTGGTCAAACACCCTTTTAGTTATCAATTTTTAAGGATCTCATTACAATGTTTGTGTACACTCTTTCTCAAATTATTTGGATGATTACATATCAGGTTAGACTCGATTTTTCTAATTTAGATGACCAAATTATTTCATTTTTAGTGGTATGCAGGAGATCTATTGTGTCGGATATGCAAATTTTTCATAGTAAATTTATCGAAAATTTGATTTAGCATTATAGAAACTACATTGATATCAAAATTTTCAGCTTTTGGCTTCTATTTAAATTCCTTTGTGGTTGCATGTTTTGCCATTGACCGTGCAGTAGGCACTCGTCATCTGAAGTAAGTTTTCAATAAATATTTTGGAATTTGGAAACTTACAAATTGGAACTTTATCGGTTGTAATAGTGTACACATTGCAAAATGAATTTCAAATAATGCCTTTGCTGTCCCTCTTTAAAAAAAAAGTAGTATTTTGGTCAAACACTCTTTTAAATATCAATTTTTAAGGATTTGCAGCTCCTAGCAAGCTTCCCCCAATTTTCTAAAGAAATATACAAGTGGGGTGAAATTAGCCAAAATTCAAGTTTAGAATCGTCATTCGTCCCCTAAACGGATCAATATGCTCTCAAATATTCGCATAAAACCCAGCGTTTGGCTGTAAAACAGCACACATGTCGTACCCTGACAAAATCCCTTGATCGATATACAAAGTGTACCCCAAAAATTTTAAGATTGCAAAAGGCCGGAGCTTGATGTAGGAGTAGTTATATGACTCGATCCTTTAAAGTATACATTTTGTTTGGTGTATAATGTCGAAAACATGATTTTTTATTTGTCTCCACTATAGATCCACATAACAGGACCACAGAACAACCAACCGAAGGGGTGAATTGGCGAGCAAAAATGTGGTTTTTTGACGTTATATACCAAGAAAAATGTATACTCGAGAAAAATCGATAAAAAACAACATGTAAAAATTTTACTTTTACAAATGGTCGTTTGGGTTTGTCAGAAATTCTAAGAAGCCCCTGTAGTTGCACCAAATAAATCTGTTTAGCACAATAAATGCAACTCAAGATGCTTATTTACGGGTTCGCAGAATGCTTTTCTGTGCATGGATATTTGCCTTCATTCTAAGTCTGCCCCAATCCTTTATTTTTCGAGTGGTTGAACCGCCGGGAATGGTCGACTTCAAACAATGGTCAGTTTGGTGTTCAGAAATTATCGAAATTTTTAACCGGAAATATATTGTAGTACACCGGTTTGGACCATCATCGGTTTCGAAATTGATCTCAAAATTAGTTCGTTGGCAGCAACTGGTCAGTTGACTGAAACAGAGAGATGGAGGTTGATCCAAGAGTTCCAGAATGTGCTTAACTGGGAGAGAATATAGTAAGTATTGTTTAATTTGAGTTTGGAATATTTTAACTAACACAATTTCAGCAATATTGCCCACCTACTATTTGTGTTTTGGATTCCGACTCTAGTCATAATAACCAGCTATGCTTCCATATTGTGTATACTCAGCTCTTTCTCGGTTCCAAAACGCATACGAGCCAGTAAGTCTCACTTTTTAGTGTTACCTTTTTAAGCCTCAGCTGGGTCTAATAATGTTTTCGGCTCTACTTTGATATTACTAAAATGAGACATCTTAATTCTCGTTCGAATTTCAGTGGTACCCGCCTTTCAAAATATTCCCATCGGCGGCGAGCATGCCCCTTAAAAAAATTGAAAAATGGTGAAATGTCCAAATTATTTACGACACCTTGCAATGTTCAATTTTAACCCAAATTCAGTCTTTTCATCAGTTTCCTACCGCTCTTATTTTCAGATGTCAGTTTTCGAAATGCCAATCGGCTCTCTCTGACTACAACCACCCAAAGCTCCACCAAACCCTTATTCAATGGAGAGAAACAAATGGAGCCCAGGTTCACCAGCATGGACAGGAGTCATAATGGCAATATGACGAATGAGCAAAAGTCTTGTTCACCGGAAGACCAAAGTCCAGCCGATTTCTCGGAAGAAAAAAACGAGTAAGTCGATTCATTAGACAACCCATAAATTCTTTATTTCTCAATGTTTTAGCTTTTTTCAATCCAATGGGCACGTCGAAGGTCCCAACGGAATTATTCGTGTGAAATCCTCGTCTCTGAAGACTCAAAGGAAACAATCACATGCATTTCTCGAAAGCAAAAATTCGTTTGAAAAGTGGGGCAAGAGGATTAGTTTGTGCAGTCTAAGTCTCACTCCTAACAGACCCTTGGTGGTAGATGCAGATCCTGGACTAGGCGACAAGCCCAAGAGTAATGGCAGAGAACACAGGAGCATTGGAAGTGCCACACTTGTTGGGCCTATTGCAATGCAAACCATTTTAAAGGCTCGTCAGGTAAAAAAAATTAGTTTTGATTAGAAAATTAATATAATTTTTCGATATTTTAAGAAAACCAAACGTCAAGCGGCTTTGATTTTGCTGGTCAGTTGTTTTTCAATATTGTTTTTACTGTAGTTAACTCTCTATAAAAGGCTCTCCCCTTTTATAGCCAAAACTGTTGTATATTTATAACTGTTTTCGGATTTATCCTGTTCTAGCCAAAACTGATTATAGCCATAACTTGCTAGGCACCATTACAGTATTTCCTCTAATTGCCGCCCAGAGCGGAAGTAGAAGCATGCAATTTTTTCAAACTTCAAGTATTTCAAAACTCGTGTTTTAATTTACTGTTTGAGCTGTGTAAAAAGTGCCTGTCAGATTTTTGAAATTCCACGCAGGCACTTTTTGGATAGCTCAAACAGTAAATAAAAACAACCACTTGAAGTTAGGGGCGGCAATTAGAAGAAAATACGGTATTTTGACGCTACTGTTATATACCCCCCTCCTAATCGACTTTTTCTGGGAGTGTCTAAAAACCATTTTTATACAACAATTTTGCCATAAAAGGACCAGAAAAGCAGTTTTAAAGGAATTATGGGCTGTATTGGGAGGGAAGGGAATATTACAAGGGCCACTTTTTGGCTGCTTTACCATGTTTTTCAACTCGGGCCGTGGCAAAAATAGACTCTATATGCATTTTATGATCAAGTGTACTTCTCGGAATCATGTCTAAGGTAAGTGAGTGCGCGCATCTCTAACTCTCAAGCCCCTGCGCCCCCTTCGGGGCGCAGGGGGCTTGGGGGCTTGGAGTTGAGATGCGCACACCCACACACCTTAGACACAAATCACTCGAAAGTGACTCTGGATGCATGAAAAAGCATGCATACCAGAGTTTATTTATGCGGTAGGCCCCAGTATTCAAAACTATGTTCAACATCTTTGTTTTTTCACCGTAGAGCATTTCCCCTCGCTTCACAAGGCCGAAAATTCCACAAATTCAGCCTAGCACCAAAGAAGTGCTAAGCTTAGGTGCAAACCCGCGGGGTCCACCACGCTGATCGGCTTGGTTCATTCAAAGCAGTTATACTTTTTCCTGCACCACAAGTTCCTGGGTTTGTAAGTGCCCTCAACGCTTAGAGAATAAATACTCTTAGGATCTTTTAATACTCTGTGGTTGTTATTATATTACAGTAGCGCCGGTATTTTTTTATATAATTAGTTCATTACATGTTTGTATACGTCGAAAAATATTTCTGACTGACATTACTGTTTCATAAATAATTAGTTAGATCTGCAGTTTTGTCTTCATTCTCATAAGGACATCTTTTGTTAAAAAAGGGCTGATACTAGGAAGATTCGAACTAGCGAGCTCGGTTATGTGTATATGAAGCACTACACCAACCCTTCTCTTTTCAGAATAGTTCAGAAACCACTCAAGATTGCCTGAAAGCCAAAAATAACTGGTTTTCGGGTGTAGGTATAGAATGACCGTTACCAATCTCAAAATTATAATTTTCAACCAATTATAAACACGTTTTCGAACAAAGGAAAACTGTAGCAAAGTATTATTACATATAAGAAAAAAACACGGCGTTTCGGTCATTTCACCGTGCACAGCCTTTTTGGTGGACAAAAACTCGATTTTTATCTTTATGACCTTATGCTACTTTGGTCGGTTTCCTTCTTGGAAAAATGCTAATTTTTCGAGTTGACTGTGAAAATTTCGAGTTTTGGCGCGTTTTTGATTTTTTTTCGAAATTTTGAAAAAAATTTTTTTTTCAAAGGGTCAAAAGTCAAAATTTTTCTTATAATTTTTCGAGTGTTAAGAGCCGGTGCACGCCTTTGGAATACCAGCTACAAAATGGTTCATAACTTTTATATTTGATTATAGGTGGAAAATAAAAAGTGTATAGTGACAAACTTTATAAACATGGTAAAAATTGCCTAAAATTGACTGCGAAAAATTAGGTGCTTTTTCAAAAAAGGCAATTTATGGCGCCAAAATAACCTTTTTGTTCATAACATTTTTTTTTATTTTAAAGCGCATGAAAAACGCGGCAATTTGATAAATTAATTCTCGATTAGTCATAAATTGAAATCAGAGATATTGCCTCCCGAACTTAGGCCAAAATTTAAAAGTGGACTATTTTCAGCTGATTTGAAGGGTTCGAGGGCTCTTTTATGGCTGTTTTTGCAATGCTTTATACTCTAACCCATTTTTTTCTGAAAGCGCAGTAACTGAGCTGCAAAATGAGCTATTGTGTGTATGAATGTCATAACAAAAAACATAGCCTGACTCAAAAGAAGTTTGAAATTTCTGTAATTTTGAGGTAGGCTAAATTTGCTGACTTTGGGTGTACTTTTGTCGTTTTCTCGAAACGGAAAAGGTTTTATTTATACACACTTAACACGATTTGATAGCTAAGGAGTTTGCCTGTAAAAATAAAGTAATACTGACTACGTGACCAGTCAGAAAATCGGCTGCAGGCCTAATTTTACCTAAAATTCAATAATTTTAGGCTAAAATCTAGGCAAAATTTTAAAACTTTCAAAGTCATTTTTACCTTTCTTACACTGACTTTTTTGCCAATTTTATTGCAGGCTATCTCCGATAGCCCCCATCAGTTTTTCAAGAGCTACAAAATGAGCATAAATTTGAAAAATTGAGGCTTGATGAAAATCGAGTACAGCCATGGTTTTGGTTTGAACACAGGATTTTCAGTCAATTTAAGCCTATTTGAATTAATATCAATTGGTCTCGAACGGAATTCAAAAAATATTACTACATTCATAAACAAATGATGATATTGTATGAAAAATCATGCCAGGAAAGGGTTTGTTAAGACCAAAATAGCGATTTCTCATGCCAATGTCCCAAAACTCAGGTGTATACCACCTGACCAGCTTGATGGCCTGAAAAATAACATTTTGTTATAAATTAAAAAAAACATCCTATCATATGTAAAATCGTGCTAGGAATTCCGTTTGTCGAGACCAAATTCCATATTTTACTCACCAAAACCCAATACCTGGGTTAGATACCACCTGACCAGTGAATATCCAGCTGGATGGCCTGAAAAATAAAATTTCATTAAAATTGAAACAAACCATCCTATCATATGCAAAATCGTGCCAGAAATCGGGTTTGTTAAGATTGAAGTGCGATTTTCACACCAAAAACAGACCGGGCTGGGTCCCACCTGACCAGCTGGATGGCCTGAAAATAAGATTTTCTTATAAATTTGAAAAACCATCCTATCATATGTGAATATCGTGTGAGGTATTTGGTTTGTCAAAACATAAACACGATTTTACCCACCAAAACCTTGAACCTGAAACTGCTTACCACCTGATCGCGTGGATCTAGCTGGATCCTGAAAAATAACATTTTTCGAAAATCAAAAAAACATCCTATCCTATCATATGTAAAATCGTGTGATAAAAATTGGTTGTTAGACAAAAACTACGATTTTACCCACCAAAACCTTAATTCCTGGGCTGGGTATCACCTGACTGGGGTGATATCCAGCTGGACGGCCTGAAAAATCGAGTTGTGGTACCGGCCATGGTCTACCGAAGGTCAAGGGCCACTGAAACCTCCAAGGCCCGCGAAGCGGCAGGTACCGGCCATAGTCCACCGCAGTTCAAGAGAACCGAGGGCCTCCAAGGGCCGCGAAGCGGCCAAGTACCGGCCATAGTCTAATGAAGGTCAAGGGAACGAGGGCCTCAAGGGCTCCAAGGGCGCAGAGCGACCAGGTACGGGCCATGGTCAACCGGAGGTCAAAGGGCACCGAGAACCTTCAAGGGCCGCGAAGCGGCCAGGTACCGGGCCATAGTCACCGCAGTTCAAGAGAAACCGAGGCCTCCAAGGGCAGCAGAGCGACCAGGTGCGGGCCATGGTCAACCGAGGTCAGGGCACGAGAGCCTCCAAGGGCCTCCAAGGGCCGCGAACGACCAGGTACCGGGCATGGTCTACCGAAGGACAAGGGCACCGAGGACCTCCAGGGCCTCTAAGG